>BQNB010073401.1:0-29920 GCA_026074375.1 Tanacetum coccineum
GTTACATATGAGACATTAGGAGATTTGGTTCAGAGGTTCCATGATCACACACAGGCTATCCTAGTCCATCGTATACAGGTCATTGAGGGCATCTAGAGGGAGTAGAGATGTAGGATTTTTGGGGTTAAGTCGGCAGTCACTGCTTTGACTGAGAGGATTGCTGAGTTGGAGAGGGATAACAGGAGGCTCAGAGGCACCACGAGTGTTGAGAGTCAGAGAGTTGACCGACTCCAGCGCGGCATGTCACGTATGCGGAGAGAGCTGAGGCAGATATGACGATTTCGATTTTATGATCGAGTAAGAGTTGGCAGATTTAAGGTGTGTGCTAGGAAGCACATGGGCTACCGTCCTTAGATATGTCCGTTAGTGTTGCAGTATTGAGCAGTAGCGTCTAGTAGTGATGACCGTAGTGTTAGAAACTCGTATTTTCTATATTTTGAAACGAATGTGATGTAATCACTAATGCTCGATGATATGAAATTGGTATTTATCTATGATATGATGTCATGATTTGATTTGATTTACTTATGCTTTTTGCATCATGCGTTATGGGGTTTCCATGAATATATTTCGATCATGTATTTTCTATGTGAATTAACCGTAAATTTTATTTAACACCGTTAGTGATCTCACATCACCTAGAAATCTCATCGAGTGTTACGTTGTTATGTTGTAGGAAGATGCCTAACACCCGATATGGAGCGTCCATGACCCATGAGGAGGTTGAAGAATTGGTTACTCGCCGAGTAGCTGAAGGGATAGAAGCTCGTAAAGCCACAATAAACCTTGAACCCTTGAATGAGAATGTGGATGAACAAGAAGGCGAGAACGGAGGAAATGGAAACGGAGGAAATGGAGGAAATGAAAATAGAGGGAATGGAGAAAACGAAAATGGAAATAGAAATGGGAATCATGGTATGAACTATAGAGGTTTCATGCCGGTGGCTAGAGAGTGCACTTTCCAAGACTTCTTGAAGTGCAAGCCACATAATTTCTCAGGAACTGAAGGCGTTGTCGGATTGACCCGCTGGTTTGAGAAAATAGAGACTGTGTTTAATATCAGTAATTGTCCATCGAAGTACCAAGTGAAATATGCTACATGCACACTACAGGACAGTGCTTTGACTTGGTGGAACTCTCATAAGAGAACCATTGGTGTTGAGGCGGCATATGCCATGAATTGGGTTGAACTAATGAAGTTGATGACAGAAGTGTATTGTCCAAGGAAATGAAATTCCAGGATGATGGAGATGAAATGTGGAATCTGACGTTGAAAGGAAAAGGACTCTTGACTGGCTTACCACTCAACGGTTTCAGGAGTTGATTTTGTTGTGTACTAGAATGGTTCCTGATGAAGAAAGACAGAGTGGAAAAGGTTTCATTGGAGGTTTACCGACAAACATTCAAGGGGTAATGTGATTGCTGCAAATCAGCCAGACTCCAAGTGCTATTCGCATTGCTAAACCAATTGATGGACAAAAGAAGGGTCCTGGGTTATTGTTTATAAGGAGTGCTGGAATAAGAGGAGGATGGAAAGTAACCTAAGGGTAACGGGACAGCAACACTGTTCAAGAGGACAAAACTACTCTGTGGACAGAATGTGGGCCAGAGTTTATAACGGCTGGGAACTATGAAAGAAAAGGGGTCTGCTGGGCCACCACCCTTACTGCAATAAGTGCAGGATGCACATGAAGGGTTGTTGGTACTATGCGGTGTGGAAACCTGTTTAAGAAGATTGGGACATCAGGGGGGACTAGGGATTATAGAACTGCTTTGCTCAAACAATCCGGAGGCTCCAGTTGGGAAATTAGCAGGTATTTATTTATCTATGAGTGTGGAAGAGCTAGGACATTTCAGGACGGATTTGGTCCTAAGTTAAAAGAAATCAGAACCGTGGGAAAACCAGACAAGAGAAAAAGAATGCGGAAACACGACTGGACACCGACTGGAGGTAACGAAACTTCGCGCGAAGAACCGGAGCTTACGCCCATTGGTGGGGGAGGAACAAAACCCTGATTCCAACGTTTGTCACGGGTACGTTTTCTTCCCATAACTTGTTATGCTGTTATGTTCTTCTATTAGGGTGCGTTAGAAGTTTTTTGTGTCGACTACCTGTAGTGCTATGCTTTGATGTTACCACCAACACTCTTTAGGACATAGTGTATGCCGTAGAACTTGCCGATGGAAGAATTTCAGAAACAAATATTGTTCTTAGAGGTTGCACGTTAGGGTTATTAGTGTAACACCCCCAAAATATCAACAACGCAGCGGAATACCACTTGGGGTGCTACTTCATAATACACGGCGCTAGATACAAGAGAACGACCTCTAAATGTGTCGTTTGTAAAACAATCTCGTTGATTTTCTGAAATCCAAAATAATAGTTGTCCCATAATTGCATCACCGTGAAAAACTTGAATGTAAAGACTCCAATGCACATCAAATAATCCAAGCATCTATTCACCTGAGATAAACATGCTTAAAAGTGTCAACATTAAAGTTGGTGAGTTCATAGGTTTCTGTAAATATAAACGTTAGTTCCAATAAATGTATCTGCCCACTGTATCATTACAGTGGTTCATATAAAAACGTTTAGGATACTGTTATTCCTTAACAGTATTCATAAAAATATTTGTGTGACCATTTAAAAATCCTTAAACGTCTTTACCCAAATATGTACGCGTGATTTTTAGAAAATCCAATTAGCTGTAAAAATATGCAAGACCGTTTCTATCCCCAAAATAGTCCTAAAGTACGCTTTAATCAAAGTTGGATCACAAATATCCAAAGTATGTATTGCCACTTTATTCAAGTGTGTATAAAAACTTGATTACCCATTCACTAAGTATGAAACCGTGACGTAGACTTATTTGTATGCCACTTTATTCAAGGCACATTAAGAGTGTACGCCATCGTAGGTTTTCCTCCAAGAACACCGGGGATTAATGAAAATAATATGTACCCAGTTCATGGGTGGTCCCTCCAAACGAACACCCGCGGCAAGTAATAAAAAATAATATGTTCCCTTCATGGGTGTTCCCTCCAAGAACACCCGGGCAGTAATGATTGTTGGCCCCGCAGGCGCCAATCCAATCGTAATCCGACATGGTATAACGTTCGTTCCCAGTGATAGCTAGTCACCCGAACGGGGATTGTCAATCCCAAATAGATCTATTTCATAACATTCGCGCTCACCCTCCAAGTGATTTACAGTTCATGCAACCTAAGCTAATCCGTAATCATAAAAGTATAGTATGCTGTGTACATTCAAAAATTAACACAGTATTGTTCTCCTCCGCGAGAGATATATAAATGAGTATGTAAACCAAACAGGTAATCAACCATGTAAATGCATTTAGAAACAAGCATGTTCTCACCCCAAAAATATATGTAAAACCAGTAAAACATGGGGCTATGAACTCACCTTGATGATGAAGAACGATTGGCAGATAGGCATCTAATATTCACGATACGAACGGAAGACGGAGTGGCCTGTGACCGAGAAGATGCGCTTAACCTTAAGTGTAAGTCCCACTCGCTAGGATTAATGCGTTAGGGTTTCCGGTGATGAATTGTTATGTCAACGCGACGCGTTGGTAAAGATTTCGATTTAAACGTGGGAATGGTTTGGTGGGTTGGTTATATAAATAAATGAAAATATACCCCAAAGAAGTTGTAATATATATTCTATCTATATTACATATGAAAAATACACCATTGTATAACTCGTACGCGAATTATATAAATAAAGATCAAGGACAAACTCAAGGATTAATGTGATCTGTATAATATTTGCAAGTAATAATAAAAAGTGAGAGTAAATAATTAATACCATTTATTCCGGACAAAACTCAGTTATTTATTAAAAAGTACTTGTAGATCACGTCTTTAAGTTATAAATTAAACCCACGAGTTTGTAAAACTTTTACCCAATAGTTATGTGTTACCTTTTAGCTGAAAATTTATAAAAATATAAAATAAATTTTATAAACTTTATATTCGTTTCCCTCGTCAGGTGGCGTTCGAATATGGTTATCTCAATGTAAAAAGTTGAGTTTTTCGTTCGATGTCCAGGTTATGTATAATACCACTTAATTATTACTTAGGGAAAACTATCATATTCCTTTTATCGGTCCTCTTAAAATAATAGGTTATTAGTGAATTGTAAATTATAGAAAATTATATAAATTTTCATCTGATGAATCTCCGTTTTAATTATAACGTTTCCATTTTCGCAAAACTCGACGTTTCCTATATTCAATATATGTTGCAATTGTTAACGTGTTAATATTTCAAACACTCACATTTTCTAGATATAATATATATGTTGCAAGTATTCACGTCTCCATTTTTCCAACTCCCGCGTTTTTCAGATATGACATATGTATTCACGTTATTATATCGAAACTCACAAAATAATAAATATTGTATTTATATAACCATTAACCACCCTTTTGTTCCGATTTATACTTTATAAATCTCGTTAAAATTTTATATTCATAAAATTTTAAGATATATTTATTGTTAATTCATTTTAACCCAAACACACCCTTTCGGTAAATATGCTCACCCAAACACGCTCTTAGTGCGACACTGCTAAGCCAAACGCCCCTATTGCTGCCACTATACCAAACGCACCCTATTTTGTGCCCGCTGTCCCAAACACACCCCTTGGGTGTTATACCCAACCTGAGACCCTTCGGGGCTGTCAACCCATAAACCCGACGCAGCCTAGCTGCTGTCCCGACTGTCCCCGCAGCCAACCGCAGCCACCCTACGGCTGCTACTAAACCAAGCGCACTCTTTATAGCGGCGGCAGCCCACCAAACGCACCCTATGGTGGCGGCTGCCGCCCCTTTCGGCTGCCAACATCAATCCAAACCCGCGCACCCTTTGGTTGCTTACACAGCCAAACCAAACGCTCCCTTGTATAATCGGTCCAACCCAACATGCCCCTTATAGTGGCGGCTGCCACCGAACAAACAAACACCCCTAGTGGTACAAAACCCAACCCCGACTCCCTCCCCGGCTGTTATTATAGCCGAACCAAACACCCCCTTGTGCGGTGACAGCCCCCCCAACGCACCCCTCGGCGGCTGCCACCCAACCCATAACCTAAACGAACCCTTATGGTGACTGCGAACCAAGAACAAACGCACCCTTTTCGGGGCTTATATAACCGAGCAAACACACCCCTCTTAGGGTTCTCTTCACAAACCAGCCGCACCCTTGTTGTTGTTTCGGCTGGAAACCACAACCGGCATACCCATTGGTTTTTACCACCAACCCGACACCTTCTTTGGTGCTTACCACCAACCGGACGCACCCCAAATGATTATAATAACCCATACAAAACGCACCATGGTGGTGGTTTTAAACCCGGACGAAGGTGGTGATGTTGGTGCGTCGGTGGTGGTGATGATTATGATGATGGTGACAAGATGATGATGATGGGTGGAGGTGGTGACGTGGGTGGAGGTGGTGTAATAGCCACGGCTGTTAGCCGTGGTGATGGTGGAGATGGGGGGAGGTGCGGCGCGTGGAGGAGAGTGGTGTAGGGGATCGGATAGATCCGGTGGTTAGGAGCACTTTTGGTGTTAGCGGAAAACTCCGCCGGAAAACTTTTCCGGCGGTGGCAGCGGTGGCCGGCGGTGGCTGAGGGTGGCCGGCGGTGAGGGAAAGTGGGGAGAGGGGAGAGAGTTTATAATCGTGTGTGTATATTTGAGATGGAAAATGAAATGTTAATAACTTTTTATATATATATATATATAAAGTTATACCAAAGTGACAAGTTTTTTCAATAGTTGGGGTCCTAAGTGTTAACTTCTTTATTATAGTTTTGGTAAAAACGGTTCGGGGATCTCGTTTGAACGACTTAAACGGACGATTAACTCTCGAAATTTGCGCCATTCGCCATTGTTTTTCAAATCATTTTTTCCGAATAAAAATGAGTATCGCTTGATAATATTTTCCTTAAATTTTTATAACATTTAATAAAATATTCTGTTTATTCATATTATGACCCGGTTTCGCTTGTCGAAATAAAATCGGATTTCAAACTCGAAATTTTATTCGCGTTTTCAAAAAACGCTTTTAATTAAATGTAAGTATTTTATTAATATTTTATTTAATAAACGTGATAATTATATAATTTAACTTTTTACCGCGTCTAAATCTTGGCGTGAGGCATTTCAGTCACCTTCTGGACTTGTTTTCGGGTCTCGGGTAAAACTGAAAAGTTGTCAGGAATATCGTTCCACATCAATTTGCTTTAGAGTCCGAGTCGTGAAAACGGATTTAGGATGGCGTTTCTTATAAGTCAGCCAGACCCTAAAAGTCAAAGTGGTAAAACGTTCATTCAAAAATTTCGGAAAAATTTCGGGATGTTACAGTACCTACCCCTTAAAGAAATCTCGTCCCGAGATTTAATTTGTGTTAACCGATTGTGTGACCAAGAAAAGACTGAAGATCTAATAGACCAATTCTACACAAGACGCTGATGATTTTATTCAGCAAAATTTAGTTTTTCGACACTTCTTAATATCCGTAAATTTTGGCTAGGTTTGGCCAGTGTATTTAATCCATAGCTATACGTTAGCCTGTTAAATATTATGAGTTATTCCCTGCTAGAATGATCGTTAGGTCCTTTTGTAGTTTTCTTTTGTATCAATTTTTCATAATATGTTTTACAAAAAATTATATATGAGGTGGATGCATCTTATCATGCCGCAATTTTGATTGTTTAAAATCCCACGTGTATTGTATTCTTGTGATTTAAAATCAACATGCCACCAAAGAGAACTACCGCAACCACCACATCTATGACCGATACTCAGAATAAATATTTCAGAAAATATCATTACGAGTTTCATGATCGATATAACCGCGTTATAAAGAGAGTCTCTTAATAGTAAAAGTATCGAAGGAGAAAGTGTAGTCGCATGGGTATGGTTGTAGACAGTTTTGACTGTTCCGGGACGAAGTCTCGTGGTAATGTTCGATGATTAACAACAGACAAAGCTAGTTGAGGTAAGTATCCAACTTACTTAGGCAGTACTAGGATGTATCGCGACCTAAGTCCTCGTACTAGTGGCCCGTAATGAGTAGTCCGACTATCTCTTTCGACGATAGGTGTTTATCTGGTTTAAGGGGGTTGCATAACCTATTGGATAAAGTTGTATCAGTCGGGACCGCTCCAAGACCCAATAGTAGCGATCATAACGTCAATACTATAAACATTGCGTGGATTGGGATGCCGAGAATTAGGACATTTCAAGAAACAATGTTCCCAGCATAAAGTTTAATAAATGAGAGGAGCTCGCGAGAGAGCTTATGCGATAGGCGGCGGATTATGGTACTCAGTCGTTAGTTCGATGAATCAACTCCATTAACTCAAGTGTGTAACAAGTCTGTTAGATCCACGAACGGTTCATGATCGAGAGGATTAGAGCACAACCAATGCCTTTCGTCAAGTAATAACTTAAGAAGTGATAAGTAGATTTTCCCCAAAAAGTGTGGCCTTAAGATTCTGATGTAGTGGCAAAGACACGATTTGTGGTCTCTAGGACCCTTTTAAAGGATTCTGATGATTATCGTTTCAGGTGCATCTCGTGTTCATATCGGCTTACATTAAGCCCATATTTATAAATTTCTTATTTACATAAAGAAGCGGTCAAATTTATGTAAGTAAGAAATGATAAACTTATGGTTCGGTGATTTATAATTTATTTATTTAAATGAAGAGGCGTCCCAATCCTTTTAAATAAACAGATTATAAATCATCCTACTTAATAATTCCCGATGCAATACGCGTACTCTCATAACCTTCAAGATGGTTGATGTGACGATGCATGTGTTCTACTGAGTATAGGACGAGTGTTCCAAACTCGTCTTTGGAATTTGGGAGTAAAAACTGCCAGGCGAGATCAACATAGAGTTCAAGATAATTAATGAGTACTTGGTTAGAGTAAATAAGATGAAGATCTCTATGAACGAATCAGTATAGCGATTATCATATCAATCTTCCTATTACAAGTCCCGCCCATACAAGACTTGTAATACTTAGATTCATACATAATCTCATGTAAACAGAATTATGACGGTCTTTGTTTAAATTAGGCTATTTATCATATCAATCCTTTATATTACAAGTCCCGCCATACAAGACTGAATACTTAGTTTTCATCTAATACTCTATGTAACAAATACTTATAACGGTCATCGTGTAATAACAATATAGTATAAGGCATGAAGAAAATAATTTCATTAGAGACCATTGTTTACTTACAATGTCTGTGTTAACGAAAATGAGACCATCTGTGCATCGCACAATGGTCTTAGTAAGTAAAATGAGACCATTGTATAACTCACAATGTCTGAGTAATAATTGAGACCATTGTGCAACTACTCAATGTCTTAAGATATGCTTTGTTCTTCATAATAAAACAAACCCTTATATAATAAAACGTGCGATATACGCAATATTATGTAAGATTTATATTACCATATATGTATGTCACGTAAGCACTTAATGCAGCACGTAATGTAAGCACATAAGCAAGTAGCGTGTATGCACTTTGAAAATGTTTGATGTGATGCAATATTTGTGAAAACGGTTATAGTCTAGGGTAAAATATGCAACCTAGTTCTCTATAACCTTGGCTTTGATACTATCTGTTAACACCCCAAATATGTTGTAGCAGCGGAAAATATGTCATGGGGCATTACTTTCATAAGACAACAGCACAAGATACAAGACGAGATCGACCTCTAAGAATACTGGTCTTGATTTATTGGTGTTTTCAATTTTTGTTTGTTTTGTGTCGTTTGTAAAACAATCTCGTTGATTTTCTGAAATCAAATCAATAGTTGTCCCATAATTGCATCACCATGAAAAACTTGAATGTAAAGACTCCAATGCACATCAAATAATCCAAGCATCTAATTCACCTGAGAAAAATGCATAAAAGTGTCCAACATTAAAGTTGTGAGTTCATGATTAGTTTTAAATATGAATGTGAATTTCAACAAATATATTATCCATGTGTCATCACAGTACCATGTAAAATAATATTTATATATTTTGCTGACCCTTTTTTTCCTGTTACCAATAGTACCAATTCTACTCTCAAAGATGTTTACAAATAATGCATGACAGATGTAAATGTCACAAAATGTTCCAAGTATGTATGTGTGCGGGGGCCCTGTAGTCACCTAGACATGATCCGTCATGTTATATCGTTCGTTCCCAGTGGATTCTAGCTAGTCACTCCGAAGGGGAGTTGTCAATCCCGAATAGATCGTTTTTATTTCATTCGCTGGTGGTGAACATATAACGCTATATTGGTCATTACCTGTGATAGCTAATCACTCCGAACAGGGATCCACACCCGATAGATCTATTTCATTACATTCAGAGCTCACCTCAGTGATTACAGTTCTGCCCACTGCGAACGTAGTAGACTTGTTGTATGTGCCCGATTCAGGCAGTGATACAAATAATGCGTCACGTAAATCGTCAGATGCAACCTATTTAATTTAAGGTCGTATAAAGTATAAAGCATGATATATTAACATAGACTCTCTATACAAGATCTACTAGCTAGATCACCATCTAATCGTATAGGTAAAATTGGGTTTAATAAGTTAATTCGTGTATAGTTCCGTTTTAGTAAATCTGGCGTAACTTTCGCGTTTCAAGTCCGTTTGAGGTGTTTCTTGCGCTCACTTTTTTGTATTAAGACGAGTTATCAAAATTTAACATTTTCATATTTCATGTCTGCTGTTGAACAGTTTTTTACTGTTCACACCAGTTTATAAAATTATTTTTATAGTTTTAGTTATTGTAAAACCTGTAATTGTCGTATTTTATTCGTTATAGCTTCGTTTTTAGCGATTCTTTCGAGCACGTTCTCGTAATTGAAAAGTATATTGATTTATGAGGTTTACAAAAATAAAAGTTTCTGTCATGAATAGTAACATTTATAAAAATAGTTTTATGAAAGTATTTATTGTCGTAAGCTCGCGAAATTCATAACTCTTTCCTTATTAATTGAAAATTTACGATTCTTATCATTTTGTAATCCTAAAAATATGTACAATCTGTGAAAAATACTAAACTTTCTGTTTTAGAAGTATTTTATAACTTGCTTTTATAAAGTTTCTCTTATAGATCCGGTATTAACGTAAATCGTGTTTTTATCGTATCTTTTTCGTTATCAATCTGTTTTTCGAGTTTCTTACCTTTTTGGAATCGTCGTGAAGTGTACTATCTTTCTAAATCATAAATTGGCTGTCATTATACACGAATCAAAACAGCCCCTTTAACATCAATGTGTATACTTGATTATATAGTTAGTTTTATATACTTTTCTATTTAGTAATTTACCACAAGTCTTCCACATCACTTTATATCATAAGTCATATATATAATAAAGTCTATAAGTCCAACATTTGTGCAATTGTCCAAGATTAACAAGTCATTAATATTACATGAAAACCTAAACTTTCCTTAAGTATACTTTTAACTACAAGTTTATACTTGAACCTTTTTATACTTAACCAAGAGTGTACATCACTTATACTTTCATTATATCATTATTTTAGCATCCATATAACATGAATAAAAGTCCATGAAGCATGATTAACTAGTTATTTACCACACTTTTACTTGAAACTTATCAAGAAATCTTTAAAACCCTAATTTATATCTACACTTTTTATGCTTAAACCAACATGGTACAACACTTCTATGTCCATTTTATCATGATATTAACAACAACATATCATATGTAAAAGTGTACAAAGCCATGATTACAAGTAAGAACTCTTTTTACATGTTTAAAAGTCCTAAATGGTAATTTTGCTTTGTAAACATCATATATACATATAATCATGAAAATGAAAAGTTAAGGGTGTTATATAACCTTAATGATGATGAGAAATATATGCTAAACCCTTGTTTAGACTTTAAACCCAAGCTTACAAGCTTTCAAAACCCTAATCCAACTAGAAACCCTAATCTTTTTTTCTTTGCTTCAACACTTGTAAATGGTTAACCAAGGCTTGCAAATACCTCTAGTTATTTCTTAGGAGGATGGAGTGATTACTTGTATATGTTGTAGAAAAATTTGAATGGATTATTTAAAAGGGGTGTTTTGAGCCGTGGGGTATTAAGAGCAAAAAGGGAGAGTTTTTGGTTTTTCACACTATGGAAATAGATATGTATGTGTTATCTCTTGCAATGTATAAGTAAGGTGTAAGTAGGACTAGTCAAGGAGACATATTGAGGGTCTTAAGGGGTCTTTGGTCTTGGTCTTTGGTCAAAGAAATAAGAAAAAGCTAGGTTTAATGGTGTAGTGTTGTACAATTACAAGTTGATGATTTTTGGTGATATTTCTTGTATATATTGTTACAAATCCGGCCATATAGAGATAGATATGATATATTTTTGTGATTTTTATGTATTGGGTATAAAAGTGGGTATTTGTTGAAGCGTAGAAAAGTTTTGGTGGTTTCGGGTATGCCTAAACGTATTTTATGCGAAACGTACCCAATTTACGTAACAATAAATATTAAAATGAACAAATGTTATAATTATCATCAAAATAATTACTTAACACTTTCTTGATGTAAACATTTAATTGTTTGATGCCCGTTTACATTGAACGCTAATTTTTAGCGTACGCGATTTAACTTAACGTTTCGATTAAAGCACAACACCTTACAATACAATTAGATTAATTATGGATTTATGACAACGTCAATGACCCTAAATACATGGGGTTGTTATAGTCTCCCCCGTTAAGTTCTGAGTGAGAGTGTCCTTAAAGCTCTAAGACGCGGCACTTGACGACGGGTGCGGTCGTTGCGAAGGGTTATGGGTATTTCTATTCGGAATTGATCCTCGCATTCCCATGTAACTCAGGCCTCCTTGGAGTTCCATCGAACCTTGACTTAATGGGATGCGGCTTTGCCTTCAAGCTATTTAATCATGGTCCCACGATCTCGACGGGATTCCTACGTCAACTGAAGCTGTGTCATCCAAAAATGCATAGAGTCCTGCAACGAACGGCTAACGGTTATCAGCATAACAGTCTTCAAATTGGATAAATGAAATGTATTGTGAGCAATGTTAGCTCTTTGGAGATCCGAGCGTGAAAGCAACCTCTCCCAACATTTCTAATCACCTTGATAAGAGTCCAACATACCTAGGGTTTAACTTCCTCCGTTTGCCAAAATGTACGACCCCTTTCCAAGGCGAAACTTTTATGCATAAACTCTTATCCCCGACTTGGATTCAATTGATTTTATGCTTTAGATCCGCGTAACTCTTTTGTTGATCGCGAGCAGCTTGCATTTTCTGCTTGATCTGAACGATCTTATCAGTTGTCTCTTGAATCAGTTCTGGACCAAGGAGTTGAGCTTCTCCAACTTCGGTCCAACAAACAGGTGAACGACACTTTCGACCGTACAATGCTTCAAACGGTGCAGCCTTGATGCTAGCGTAATAGCTATTGTTATACGAAAACTCGACTAATGGAAAAGGTTTACATTCCATTTCATAGTTAATTGAATAAGCACGCAGATATCCTCGAGAGTTTGAATTTCCTCTCGCTTTGTCCATCCATTTGTGGATGATACGCAGTACTCATATCTAAGTTAGTACCCAAAGCATTCTGAAGTGACTTCTATAAATTTGATGTGAACCTCGGGTCGCGATCACAAATGATTGAGACAAGTATTCCTTGTCTCGTGACAACCTCATTTAGGTACATTCTTGCAAGTTTATCCAAAGGATCAGTCTCTCTCATCGGTACAAATATTGCAGACTTAGTGAGTCGGTCAACAATCAACCAAATAGTGTCGTAGCCTTACGACGACTTAGGAGGCTTCATGACAAAATCCATAGTGTTGTTGTCCCACACATTCAGGTATATTGGGTTGTACCACAATTCCTGATGGTCTTTGATGTTCGGCCTTTGACCTTAGCACAGGTCAAACACTTGTCTTAACATAGGTGGCGATGTCGGTTTTCATATTGGGCCATCAATATAGCTTCTTCATATCTTGGTACATCTTGTCGGAACCCGGATGAATAGAGTATTTTGAGTTGTAGGACTCGTGCATAATCACAGTCCTCAAGTCGCCATAACATGGTAACCAACTCCTTCCATTGAAGCATAGAGTTCCATCCGCACGCGGGTTCCAACTTTTCCTTTCAAAATTTTCTCGGGTTCCTTGCATTTAAAGCAACATGCCTCCAACATTCTTTGTTCGTGATGTTCTCATTGGTTTGTGCTTCCGTCTGAGCATTAAAGATTTGTTCTTGGGAAGATCCAAGCTGAATTGTTCATGGTCTAGGTCTCAAAATCTTAATGGTTGTTCTCTATCTTCCCGTCATTAGGCATACAGCAACAATGTTTGCCTTTCCCGTCGGGGTCATACACGAACTACTCCACTTTCGTAATCACTGGACAATCAACCAAGGACGTTGCCTTCATGTTTAACTCTTTTTGATTTTGAATGTGTTGGAGAATTCTTTGATTAGTGAACACCGTTGTTGCTGACACTTGGTTCCATACAGGTCAGTGCCTCTATAATTTGATATGCAATCATACTGCCTCCAAGTTCAATCATGAGTCGTATAGTTCTTCTCATAAATCTTTAGTTGGCGTGATGCATAAGCAATCACCTTTTCTCTTTGCATTAACACAGCGCCCAAACCCTTCTTTGAAGCATCGCAGTATGCGATAAAATCTTCTCTTCCTTTAGGTAAGGCCAGGATTGGTGCACTATACAACTTCTGCTTCAATAGTTGGAACGCTGTTTCTTGTTTGTCACCCTACTCAAACTTGATCTTATTTTGAGTGAGCTTGGTCATTGGTTTGGCAATCTTCAAAAATCCTTCAATGAATCTTTTGATAATACCAGCAGACCTAAAAAAGTTGCGAATCTCCGTTGGTGACTTAGGAGATGCCTAATCTTTAATGGATTCGATCTTGGCAGGGTCCACGTGAATACCCTGGCTATCAATCACGTGACCAAGGAACTGTACTTTAGGAATCCAAAATTCATGTAACACCCTCAAATCTGAGTATGCAGCGGAATGTTGAATATCCGAAGGCGTTACATTATTGGGTCAATAGCACAAGATCAGAGAACGACTACTAAAACGTTTCCAATTGTCATTGAAAAAGATACATTGGATTAACAAAATACTTGTTTGTTACATAAGCCCATGGCTTCAAATTGTTCAACAATATAAATAAAGATTCCGGTTTATAACAATTGTCCCCAAAATGTAATAAGACCCCAAATCTTAAGTGTTGACTCTTCAATTATTGACTTCCAATGTATCATCGCACCTCGTGCCTTATTGACCTGAAAAACATGCTTAAAACGTCAACATAAAGTTGGTGAATTCATAGGTTTAGTAATTCAATGCTAGGACGCAAGATTTACACGTGTAGGGTTAAGCAACAAATGCAAAATCATAAAAGATCTTACGTTTCTTAGATCTGACAATGATAGCTCGACATGTATGAATGCAAATATATTTGCCAACAAGTGTGTGAATGATGTTCTTACCCGAACATCCCTAATTTCGACATGGTATGGGTTTGTTTCCGGTGCATTAGCTAGTCACCGATATGGGGATTGTTCTATCCTAATAGATCGTATACATAACATTCGCGCCCAACAATGTAATTCCCATCACATCTATACAATTAACAGTTTCATGAATCATGGACTTTAATGGGTTATGATAACTCAGGCAAACTGTACTCATGGTTGATATAAAAACTGTTTCACTGCGTCAATTTGTAAAACAAAGCAAGTTCTCACCTAGGATGTAAATCTATTAAATATTGTAAAAGCATGGGGGCTCATGAACGAACCTAAGACAAGTAGTTTCTCTGAATGATATAAATTATCCCAATTAAGCATTGTCGAATCACACCGTCAAGTACCTATGTAATTTAGGTCAAGTTATTAGTCTACACTTTAAGTAATGAATCATTGTTATAATACTAAATTCCATTTTTGTTATTTGATATACTGTTATCACTTGTGGGTGGTGCATTATGGTTATTGTATTTACAATTCCGATGGTTTTTGGAAAACGCGAAATCATTGGTTTATAAATATACTTATTTATTTAAGTCGCTAATTAACACCAGTTTAATTTCCGAACATATCTTAATATTTTCGACCGAATGGGTAAGTGTTTTATTTATTCACTTTTGTTCACAATATTTCCCTTAAGTTTCGTTGTTACACATTTTATGTCCTTTATAGTTACAAAATGACAATTTTGGTCTTTATAGTTAATACTGGTAGATATTGTCATTTCCATTCGGTAGGATATTTGTACTCCTGGTAGTATAATGTTGTCTTTTTGTACTGGTAGTTCCATAATGGTTTCTTACTGGTAGATGTAGTCATTCTATGGTAGCTTTATTAGTTAATCCTGGTAGTACAATGTTGTCATTAGTACTGGTAGTACCATAATGGTTACTACTGGTAGACATAGTAGTTCTTACTGGTAGAGTAGTAGTTCCTACTGGTAGAGTAGTGGTTCCTACTGGTAGAGTAGTGGTTCCTACTGGTAGAGTAGTGGTTCCTACTGGTAAGGTTATTATCATAGTTAGTCCTGGTAGGCTAAGTCCAGTTCCTACTGGTAGAGTACTTAGTCCTGATAGAGTCAAATAGTTATTCCAGGATAAGGTTTTAAAAGTTTAGGCTTGGCCCGTTAAGGTCCATTAGCTTGTCTAGGCTTATTATAAGCCCTATAAGTTGACTAAGCCCACAAATAAGCCGTCCTAGCTTATTTGTGGCTTTTGGGCCTCGTGGGCTTTCGGGAACGGGGCAACAAGTCCATTTAGGGTCCGTTGGGTTTTTACAAGATACCAAGGATACATGTTGGTTTTTATTTTAAGTTTGATAAAGTTCCTAGCTCACTCAATAAGCTCAAATGAGCTCATTAACAAGCCATGGTCCACCATTGGGCCGTTAGGCCGGTTAGGCCCAAACCGTGAGTGTATTTGGGTTACCTAGCATGTGGTCCAATGACTTTCTCCAAGCAACCTTCCTAAATATTCGAATGATTTTAAAGTCTCACATGTTAATAACCTACGTGTTACGTGTTCCCTTGTACTCTTACACCACACAAGTCGTATATATGAAATAATATTTCGTATATCACACGCGTTTTGTATTGAATAATGCATGAACCCATGGTAATGTATCATATATATATATATTAACGTGACATATTGACTAGTTAACAAAGAAAATAAGTGTAATATGAGTTGTATTGGTTCGAATGTGACTTACTAGAGTCATACGTATAGGAATGGAGGAAATGAAAATGGAGGGAATGGAGAAAATGGAAATGGAAATAGAAATAGGAATCATGGCATGAACTATGGAGGTTTCATGCCGGTGGCTCGAGAGTGCACATTCCAAGACTTCTTGAAGTGCAAGCCACATAATTTCTTAGGAACTAAAGGCGTTGTCGGATTAACCCGCTGGTTTGAGAAAATGGAGACTGTGTTCAATATTAGTAATTCTCCACCGAAGTACCAAGTGAAATATGCTACATGCATACTTCAAGACAGTGCTTTGACTTGGTGGAACTCCCATAAGAGAACAATTGGTGTTGATGCTGCGTATGCCATGAAATGGGATGGACTTATAAAGTTGATGACTGAGGTGTATTGTCCAAGGAATGAGATTCAGAAGATGGAGACTGAATTATGGAATTTGACGGTGAAAGGAAATGACTTAACTGCTTACACACAAGGTTTTAGGAGTTGATTTTTTTGTGTACTAAAATAGTCCCTGACGAAGAGGACAGAGTGGAGAGGTTTATTGGAGGGCTACCGGACAACATTCAAGGAAATGTAATTGCTACAAACCCAGCTAGATTCTAAGATGCCGTACGCATTGCTAACCAATTAATGGACAAGAAGCTCCAGGGTTATGCTGCATGGAGTGCCGAGAATAAGAGAAGGATGGAAAGTAACCCAAGGGATAACCGTGGACAACAACCGCCATTCAAGAGGCAAAATATTAGTGGGCAGAATGTGGCAAGAGCTTACACAACTGGGAACAATGAGAGGAGAGGGTATGCTGGACCTCACCCACTCTGCAACAAGTGCAAATACCACCATGTAGAGCCATGTACAGTAAAGTGCAATAATTGTAAGAAGGTTAGACACCTGACTAGGGATTGTACGGCGGCTATTGCCCCAAACACTCAGAGAGCTCCAGTTGGAAACCAGCAGGGTATTGTTTGTTACGAGTGTGGAAGACCGGGACATTTTAGGAAGGATTGTCCTAAGTTGAGGAATCAGAACCATGGAAACCAGACAAGAAACAGAGTTAGAAACAAGATTGGAAACCAGACTGGAGGTTACGAGGCTACAACAAAGGCTTACGCCATTAGTGGAGGAGGAACAAACCCTGATTCCAACATTGTCACAGGTATGTTTCTTCTCAATAACTGTTATGCTTCCATGTTATTCGATTCGGGCATCGATAGAAGTTTTGTGTCGTCTACCTTTAGTGCTTTGCTTGATATTACACCATCCACTTTAGACACTAGTTATGCCACAGAACTTGCCGATGGAAGAATTTCAGAAACAAATGTTGTTCTTAGAGGTTGCACGTTAGGATTATTACGTCATCCGTTCGACATAGACCTAATGCCCGTAGAACTTGGTAGTTTCAATGTCATCATCGATATGGATTAGTTGGCGAAGTACCACGCGTTGATCGTTTGTGACGAGAAGGTCATCCGTATTCCTTATGGAGATGAGGTGTTGATAATCCAAGGTGATAATTTTAACAGCGGAAGTAAGCTGAACATCATATCATGTACGAGGACCTAGAAGTATATTCAAAAGGGATATCAGGTCTACCTAGCGCAAGTTACATCCAAGAAGGCTGAGGATAAGTCGAAGGGGAAACGACTTGAGGACGTGCCAACCGTACGGGAATTTTCAGAAGTCTTTCCAGAGGACTTACCTGGACTGCCACCAGCTCGACAAGTTGAATTTCAAATCGACTTAGTCCCTGGTGCAGCACCTGTAGCACGAGCCCCATATCGATTAGCACCAGCCAAAATGCAAGAGTTATCCACTCAGTTGCAAGAACTTTCTGACAGAGGATTTATAAGACCCAATTCCTCACCCTGGGGAGCACCGGTTTTGTTTGTCAAGAAGAAAGATGGTTCTTTTCGGATGTGTATCGACTACCGTGAACTAAACAAACTTACTATGAAGAACCGATACCCACTTCCGAGGATCGATGACTTGTTCGATCAACTTCAAGGGTCAAGAGTCTACTCTAAGATCGATCTAAGATCTGGTTATCACCAACTCAGAGTTCGAGAGGAAGACATTCCTAAGACAGGATTTAGGACTCGCTATGGTCACTAGGAGTTCCAAGTAAAGCCGATTGGCTTGACTAACGCACTGGCAATATTCATTGATTTGATGAATAGGTATGCAAACCGTATCTGGATAGATTCGTGATCGTATTCATCGATGATATTTTGATCTACTCCAAGAGCAGAAAGGAGCATGAAGGACACCTTAGGTTGATTTTGAAGTTATTGAAGGAGGAGGAATTGTACGCTAAGTTTTCGAAGTGTGAGTTTTGGATGTCGAAGGTACAATTTTTTGGTCACGTGATTGATAGTGAAGGCATTCACGTTGATCCTGCTAAGATTGAGTCAATCAAGGATTGGGTGTAACCCAAGACACCAACTGAGATTCGTCAATTTTTAGGTTTGGCCGGTTACTACCAACGATTTATCGAAGGTTTCTCGAAGATCACTAGGCCTATGATAAAATTGACTCAGAAAAGCATGAAGTTTGATTGGGGAGAAAAGGTAGAAGCTGCATTTCAGTTGTTGAAGCAGAAATTATGTAGTGTGCTGATATTGGCCTTACCTGAGGGAAGTGAGAACTTCGTAGTATACTGCGATACTTCACATAAAGGGTTGGGTGCGGTTTTGATGCAAAAGGAGAAGGTCAAAACCTATGCATCCTGCCAACTCAAGGTTCATGAGAAGAACTATACTACACACGACCTAGAGCTTGGTGCAGTAGTGTTTGCCTTAAAGATGTGGAGACACTATCTGTACGGTACAAAGTGCATTATGTTCACTGATCACAAGAGTTTGCAGTACATTCTCGATCAGAAGGAGTTGAACATGAGACAACGACGATGGCTAGAGTTGTTGAGCGACTACGACTGTGAAATTCGATATCACCCAGGAAAGGCAAATGTGGTGGCTAATGCCCTGAGTCGAAAGGAAAGAAGTAAGCCGCTACGAGTTCCAGCCTTAGTTATGACTATAGGGTTAAACCTTCCTAAGTAGATTTTAAGTGCTCAATTGGAAGCCAGAAAGGAAGAGAACGTCATAAATGAAGATTTGCATGGCATGATTAACAAGCTAGAACCCCGTGCCGACGGAACATTATGTTTGAACAATCAAAGTTAGATTCCGTGTTTTGGTGATTTGAGAGCTTTAATTATGCATGAATCCTATAAGTCAAAGTATTCCATCCATCCTAGATCAGATAAGATGTACCAAGACCTTAAGGAGCTGTATTGGTGGCCCAACATGAAAGTAGAAATTGCCACTTATGTCAGCAAGTGTTTAACATGTGCCAAGGTTAAGATATAGTATCAGATTCCGTCTGGTTTGTTGGTTCAACTAGAGATCCCATAATGGAA
This sequence comes from Tanacetum coccineum, assembly GCA_026074375.1. Classification (NCBI taxonomy): domain Eukaryota; kingdom Viridiplantae; phylum Streptophyta; class Magnoliopsida; order Asterales; family Asteraceae; genus Tanacetum; species Tanacetum coccineum. Next base: position 19,753 of record BQNB010073401.1, read on the forward strand.
ATGAGAGAATATAACAATGGACTTTGTGACTAAGTTGCCAAAGACGGCCGCTGGTCAAGACATGATTTGGGTAATCGTTGATCGTCTCACTAAGTCTGCTCATTTCTTGCCTATGCGAGAAGATGACACGTTAGAAAAGTTGATGAGACAGTACTTAAAGGAAGTAGTCTCAAAGCATGGAGTGCCAGTTTTGATCATTTCTGATCATGATGGGAAATTTACTTCACATTTTTGGAAGTATCTAAATAAAGCATTAGGTACTCGATTGGATATGAGTACATCTTACCATCCAGAGACCGATGGTCAGAGTGAGAGAACCATTAAGACGTTAGAGGACATGTTACGTGCTTGTGTACTCGACTTTAGAAAAGGTTAGGATAGACACTTACCATTGGTAGAATTTTCGTATAACAAAAGTTACCATACCAGCATTAAGGCTGCTCCGTTTGAGGCGTTGTATAGGCGCAAGTGTCGATCACCTATCTGTTGGGCTGAAGTTGGAGATAGTCAGCTCACTGGCCCAGAGATCATCCACGAGACGACCGAGAAAATAGTTCAAATCAAGAGCCGTATTCAAGCCGCCCGTGATCGTCAAAAGAGCTATGCCGACGTAAGACGAAAACCTCTTGAGTTTCAAGTAGGAGATAAGGTCATGTTGAAAGTATCGCCTTGGAAAGGAGTGATACGTTTTGGCAAACGGGGAAAGCTGAACCCTCGTTATATTGGACCTTTTAAGATCATTGCCAAAGTAGGAACCGTTGCCTATCGTCTTGAACTCCCAGAGCAATTAAGCAGAGTTCATAGTACGTTTCACGTCTCGAATTTGAAGAAATGCATGGCTGACGAAAACCTCGTTATACCGTTGGACGAAATCCAAGTTGACGACAAATTGAACTTCATCGAAGAACCTGTCGAGATCATGGACCGTGAGGTCAAGCGTCTAAAGCAGAGTCGTATTCCAATCGTTAAGGTACGTTGGAACTCTAGGAGAGGTCCTGAGTTCACTTGGGAGCGTGAAGACCAAATGCAAAAGAAGTACCCTCATCTTTTCCCAAATTATGCACCAGTGGCAGATACCACGTCATGAGCTTTTGGGACACAGCACTTCTAACGGGGAAAGAATGTGACACCCCGAGAATTTGCATTCAATAAATTTTCCGTTTTCGTTTAGCAATTTGAATTTTTGAAGTTTCGTTTAATATCTACGTGTAACCGGGAAGTATTCCCGCTTTTATCTGAGAATCATCTCCGGGAGCGAACCGGGATGCCTAACGTTGTAGTATTTTGGCAATAGCCACGCTTTTACATTTTATGGCAATATTTAAAATTTCATAATTTTCGGTGATACCATTATTCGTTTTTAGACTCCAATGCACATCAAATAATTCAAGCTTCTAATTCACCTGAAAAAACATGCTTAAAAGTGTCAACGATTTAAAGTTGGTGATTCAGTAGTTTTTGTAAATACAAATTTTAACCAAAGTTCTGGAAATGTGTATGACCATTTAAATCCTTAATGTCCTCAAAATGTATTTATGATTTATTAAAATCATATAGTAGTAAAATATGCCTGACAATCTTATCCCTAAATATCACAAAAGTATAAGTATAAAAAAGTCGATCTCTCCATTATTCCAAGTATATATTGCCACATTTATTCAGTCACACGTAAACATCCCGGTGTGTAATAAACCATGATTACATTACTCTAATTAACATGAACCGCTACGTATACTTAATTTTATGCCAATCTTTTCATGCACTGTGAGTGTTCAATGTCATGTGAACGTTGTTGCGTGTCCCAAGAGTCTACCAATCAGTCGCGATCCGATATTTGTTGGCTGGCCCTGAGTTATACCAAGCCAGTCACGATCCAAATTGTTGTGCTGGCCCTGAGTCTACCAAGCCAGTCACTTGATCCGACATGGTATATTAACGTTCGTGTTGCCCAGTGAACGCTAATCACCCAAACGTGACTGTCTATCCCGAATAGATCTATTTATAACATTCGCGCTCACTTCTCCAGTGATTCCCAGTTTCATTGCAACTGAAGCAAATCCGAATCAAATAAGTGAAAATAAAGTTGTTTCTTCATAGATGAAAACAAGGTACTGTTTCTCAACGCGAATATGAGAATGAGTATGGAAATCAACCAAGTAAAGTGCGTTGTAAACATGTATGCAAACGGTTGTAAATAGCACGTAACGAGTTTAAATCAAACACGTAAATATTGAAATTGTAACTAAACAAGCATGTTTCTCACCCAAACACATAAATGTAAAACATGTAAAATTGGGGCTATGAAACTCACCTGATACAAAGACCACGATCAAATAAATCTAAATAAATCATAACCGAATCTGCACGATCTCGACCACGACCTATAATTGAATGTCGCATGCGATTATATACACGTAATAAATACGATTAAATGCGTACATCGTTGACAGACGGGAAACCATACATATCTTTAATTCATACCTACATACATACATGTGATAGAAATCTACGTGCGCGACTTTAAACCCTAACGCTTGTAATTTTTTTTTTATATATATAGAACTAATTTTCCGTCCAATCAATAACTTATTCATCGATATTTAACAGAAGAGTTACTATTTTTAGACTCTTTCGTTATAGGACCGAACAAATGTACTTAAAAATAATTAATTGTAAGAATAGATTAACCGACCTTATTTTATCACATCAAAATCGTAACGCATAATTTATTACTATTAATTAAAATATTTGTTGACTTTTACGATGACCTTTAGTTTTGACACCGCTATGTCTAATTTTAAAACTGACAATCCTGCGCGGCAAAGTAATACGCCATTACGAACAACTATTCGTGTTTTCCGACCGGAACTTGAAACGGACTCGAAAGTGCTCAAATCATTTAATTAATTAATCGGTCAGATTGATATATATAAAAAATAACCTATATTCTACTAAAGTGTATACATTCCGATTTCACTTCCAGTACCAAAGTCTAACTTTTCAACATCTCAAACTCCGAATCCCATGTTCCGTTTTCTGCTCACAATTATCCTTTATAAAAACGCGCCAAAGTCCATTTTTAGCTCAAACCTCATCTAAAATACATTTAATATTGCTTATACATTAATATCAATCCCGTTTTAAATATTAATATCATATTTTACTTAGACGTCGTAAGTTTAAACAGATTTCATCACATATACATTAAATCGATAATAAATGAAACAATTAATATATTATGGTGCAAAACAAAACGCACCCTTTTGTGTTTGATTATCAAACCAAACAAACCCTAACCGGTTTCCTGTTAACCCAAACGCACCCTAACCGATTTCCTGCTAACCCAAACGCACCATTTATGGTTTTCTGCTCACCCAAACGCCTCATTTGGGTATTTTCTGCCAACCCAAACACCCCTGTTGGTGTAAATGCCAAACCAAACACCCCTACTCGATGTTATCCCGCAAACCAAACGCATCCTATGGCTGTTTTAATAGCCAAACACACCCTAATTTATTTCTATATCAACCCAAACACCCCTTAACGCACCCCGTGCGGTGGCTGCTCCAACCAAACGCACCCTACGCATTTTAACAACCAAACGCACACACTGCGTTTTATAACCCAACCCGAACGCCCCTTTTCGGGTGGGCTGTCACCGAGACAAACACCCTTGTGGTGTTTTTACCCGGACCCAAACGCACCCTGTCGGTGTAAAACCCGAACCCACCCCTTTTGTGTTAACTTAAACCGGACGCAAACCACCACGAGCCGGCACCGCCAGGGTGCGGCTGTGGCGGCGGTGGTTATGACCGAACACCACCCATGGTGGTGGTCTCGGGGATGAAATAACCACCAACGAACACCCCTTTCTGTTGGTTACCGAGTAACACCAAACGAACCCTAGGTGCAAACTATACACCGAACGCCCCTATGGTGGTGGCTGTCGTCGGTCGAAAAGGGGGAGGGGGAAGAAAACGGCGCGTGGCCGCGAGTGGTGGTAGGGATCGAGTAGATCCGATGATGAGGAGTAATTTTAGATTTCGTCGGAAAAGTCCGCCGAAAAAGTTTTCCGGTGGCGGCAGCGCTGTGGCTGCCGGAATCCGACGGCGGTGGTGGCGGAGGGGTGGCCGGCGGTGGTCGGACAAATTGAGGGAGAGAGAGAGAATTATATATGTATGTGTGTGTTTTTATTATGAAAAATGAATAAAAAGTTATAAATTTTTTTATTTATATATTAAAGTTATAAGAAAAGTGTAAGGTGTATAATAGTTGAGGGTTGATTATTTAAATATTTCACAGGGACCAAAGGTGTAACTTTTGAGAAACTTTTATAAAATATTGGTTCGGGACTCGTTTAGGCCACTTAACGGATGAATTAAAATACGAAACTTGCGCCATTGCGTTCAGAATCATTTTTCCGATAAAAATGAGTATTCATTTGATAGTCTTTCGTAAATATTTTTATAACATTTATATAAAAATATTTGTTATTTATTTGGTAAACCTGGTTATGTCTGGTCCGAAAGTAAAATAAAAATAAATTTCTAACCCGTATATTTGCGTTATCAACAAACGTTTTCGAATAACATGATGACTAAATTATTAAATATTTTTATTTAATAAAAAGTGTTAATAAAATATAATTTAATTATTTTCTCGTTTCTAAATCTTGCGAGGGCATTTCAGTCACTTTCTAACTGTTTTCGGGTCTCGGTCAAAACTGAAAAGTTGTCAGGAATGTCGTTTTACATCAAATTGCTTTAGAGTCCGAGTTGTGAAAACATGATTTAGTGGTTCGTTTTTGATACGTCAACTATTAATTAATATATATCTTTTTCGTTTTCAAGCCAAATAAATTAAAAATAACTTCCACTTGGGAAATATAATAATAAATATGATTTATTATTTGAAATATGTTCCGAAAATTTTACCGGTCACGCGGTAATTGTTTTTACGAGACAATAAAAGACCAAAAGTCAAAAAGTCAAGTCAGACCCAAAAAGTCAAAGGGTAAAATCGTCATTCGAAATTTCGAAAATTCTCGGATGTTACAGTACCTACCCCTTAAAGAAATCTCGTCCCGAGATTAAATTTGTGTTATCCGATTGTGTGACCAAGGAAAGACTTAAGGTTTAATAAACTCGTTCTAAACAAGACGCTGATAACTTTATTCAGCAAAATTCGGTGTTTCTACACTTCTCAATCTACCAAAAATTTTGGCTAGGTTTGTCCAGGATATTTAATCCATCAAAATGGGTATCTCAAAATATATCATTACAGATCTTATGACTGGTATAACCGCGTTATAGGGAAAGTCTCATTATAGTGAAAACCTCAAGAAGAAGGTGTAGTCGCGTGAGTATGTTTGTATAAGTTTCTAAATGTCCGAGGACGGAGTCTCGTTTCTACTATCTGTAAGGTTCGATGATTCACATCAACGTGGCTTATGGATGTAAGTACCCAACTTACTTGGCAGTACTAGGATGTATCGCGACCTAAGTCTTCCTACTAGTGGCCCGAAATGAATAGTCCAACTATCTGTTTCGTCGATAGGTGTTTATCTCGTTTAAGGGGAGTTGCATTACCTATTGGATAAAGTTGTATCAGTCGGGACCGCTCCAGGACCCAACAACAGCAACCATAACGACAATAACTATGACAAATGGTGATGGGATGCAGAGGGTGAGGACCCTCCGAGAAACAATATCCCCATAATAAAGTTCAATAAATGAGAGGAGCTCGCGAGAGAGCTTATGCGATAGACGGCGGATTATGGTACTCAGTCGTTTAGTTCGATGAATCAGCTCATTAGCACAAGTGTCATAAGTCGGTTAGCCTCCACAAAATTCATTATCGGAAAAGATTTGTAACGGCAAAAGTTATAACTTAAGAATGAAGTATACAGGTATTTCAAGTGAGAGCCATAAGATTCTGCTAAGTGGTAAGACACGATTGTGTCTCTAGACCTTTTTAACGAATTTCAGTGATCATCGAGTTCAGATTCATACTCGTTTCATATCGGATACCATTAAGCCCACTTATTTATAATTCATTACTTACATAAAGAAGTGACCCAATTTATGTAAATAATCAAGTTGATAAACTCTAGGTTCGGTGATTATAATTTATGTTTATTTAAATGAAGAGGCGTCTCAATCCTTTCAAATAAATATATTATAAATCATCCTACTTAATAATTCCCGATGCAATACGCGTACTCAGATAACCTTCAAGGTGATGAATGGCATGACGATGCATGTGCTCTAATGAGTATTGGTGCCGAGATGTTCCAAACTCTGTCTTCGGAATAGGGAGAGTAAAACTATCAGGGAAATCACATAGTGTTCAAGATAGTTAATAAGTACTCGGTTAGAGTGAATAAGATAAAAGTCTTGATGAACTAGTCAACATAGCAATTATCATATAAATCCTCCTATTTCAAGTCCCAAGCCCATGAATATCAAGATTTGTAATACTTATAGATTCGACAACAAATTCTATGTAAACGAAGAACTATGAAGGGTTTGTTAACATAGCAACTATCTTATAAATCTTCCTATTACAAGTCCCGCCCATACAAGACTTGTAATACTTAGATTTATATATAATCCCATGTAAACAAAAATTATGACGGTCTTCGTGTAATACGATATTGCATATAACTATGAAGAAAAATAATATTCTTAGAGACCATTGTTTAACTTACAATGTCTGAGAACGAAGTGAGGCCATTGTGTAATTCACAATGTCTGACGAGTAGAATGAACCAATTGTTAACCCACATGTCTAAAAATAAATGAGGGTCATTGTTGCAACTCACAATGCATTAAGAGGTGCTTTGAAATTATATAAATAACTCTATAAAAATAAGCGCATGATATACGCACAGAACCGCAAGCATATAATATAAATATATATTAATATAATATACTATATATATATATATATATATATATATATAATATAGATATTAAATAAATAAATCATAAATATGTATGACATTAAGCACTTAATGCAACAACGTAAATGTAGCACATAAGCAATTAGTGTGATGCACTTTGAAAATGTTTGATGTGATCGCAATATTTTGCGAAAACGGTTTTTTATATGGTCTAGGGTAAATATGCAACCTAGTTCTCTAAAACTCAGTGCACTGGTCCCAAACGTAACACCCCCAAAAATGCTGTTCGCAACGGAAGTATGTCCGGATGGAGTTACTTCATAATACACAGCGCAAGATACAAGAGAACGAACCTCTAGATGTGTCGTTTTGAAAAATATCTCTTGATTTCTTTGAAATTGGATATAACATTTGTCCAGCATGATTGGCATCACCATGAAACTTGAATGTAAAGACTCCATTGCACTTCAAGTAAGCCAAATATCTAGTACCACCGTGAGAAAAACATGCGTAAACGGTCAACATAAAGTTGGTTGATTTTTTTTCCCATAGGTTTAGTTAAATAAGAATGAAGTTCAAATGAATGTATTGTCCACTGTGTCCATCACAGTACATAATGTAAGAATCCAAAAGATTTATAAAGAATGCACGACGCATTTTAATGCCACAAAAGTACCAATCAAATCCAAAGATTTAATAAAGAATGCATGACAATTTAATGTCACCAAAATGATTCAATTATGTATTGCCTACTTTAATTCAAGGCACAGTAAATATCCATGTTAGTAAAAACAATGATTACAATTACTCTAGTTCATAAAACTAAAGTAGCGACTTAGACGTTGTATTATGCCACTTTAAGTTCAAGGCACAGTAAGAGTGTACCCATCTATTGTTTCCCTTCCAAGAACACACCGGGCATTAATAAACGAATATTTTCCCCATCGTGGTTTCCATCCAAGAACACCCGGGATTAATGAAAATAATAAGAAGTACCCATCATAGGTATCCCCTCCAACGGACACCCGGAGGATTTCTTACAATAATATTTGTATGAGATTGTTGGCCCCGCAGGCGCCATCCAATCGTGAAACCGACATGGTATAACGTTTCGGTAGTTACCCCAGTGATAGCTAAGTCACCCGAACTGGGATTGTTCATCACAAATAGATATATCTTATAACATTCGCGCTTAACCCTACCCGAGAAATTAACAGTTCAAGCAACTTAAGCTAATCCATAATCATAAAAGTTTAGTATGTGTTTTACGATCAAAAAATAAACCAAGTCTTGTATCTCGCTCGCGAGATATATAAATAGTAGTAACACAAACAGGTAATTCACCCATGTAAAAAATGGATTTGTGAGCATTCATGTAAACACGTATGAATACGACCTTGTAAAATGAAGTATGGCAAACATATTTGCACAGCATGATTCCTCACACCAAAATATATTTAAAACCAGTAAAACATGGGGGGGCCCTAATGAACTCAAAATATCCTTTAAAAACATCACATTGTTATAAGTAACCGAGTAAGTATAATAGTATTTAGACAAGCATGAAACCGCCCTCTGCGGGTTTATAAAACATTCAAAAGATTGAAAAGCGAGGTTATGAACTCACCTCGACGATGAAGAACGATTGACAAATAGGCATCCAATATGCACAACACCAACGGAAGACGAGCGGCTCGATCAAGACGTTGCAACTAATTTTAACGGCTAAGTCCCACTAGCATAGGATAATGTATTTGGGCTTTCGATGAATGGTTACATCAACGCGACACGTTTGATGAAAAAACTTAGATTTAAAGTTGTAATAAGTTTGTGGTTGGTTAATAAATAAATCGAAAAGTAACGCAAGCGTTTAATATTTCTTTATATATTACATATAAAAAATAAACGTATATACCTCTACGTGAGTTATATAACAAATACAAACAATACCGATAGAAAAATGTGACATATATAAATGCTTTGCACGAATTATATAATAAGTGTGATAAAGTAATAAAAACCAAATATTATCGACAAGGAGACCAATTTAAATTAATAAAAAGTCCTTGCAAAAAAGTTGACATACGTCTTAAAGTTATTAATTAAACAACCCGATTTTTGATGTAAAGCTTTTACAAAAGTTAGGATTGTTACCTTATCAGGAATTTATAAAATAATATTTTATAAATTTATCTTTCGTCTTACTGACGGATCGTAGCTAAAATTGTTGTCTCATTTGTAAAACTATAGTTTTCATTCGTTGTCGGATTGTTGTGTAGTTATATTTTAATATATACCTTTTAAAATATAACTTAGTTCCTTTTATTCGGTTTGCGATAAAATAATAGCAGTTTCAGTGAATCATTATAGAAAATCATATAAATTTCGTCATGACCTTTCCGTTAATATACGTTTTTATCAGATTTAATAAAATCTTAATGTTATTCCACTTTCAAACAAACCGTGTCGTAACAAATCCTCAGTGTTTTTAAATGTTTAATATATTTTTTATATATTAAAATCTAACTAAAGCCAAATAATAATTATTACGTTTATTTAACCAGTTTAAACACCAATTATATCGGTTTTGTATTTATATAGTTTCTTATGATATATATTTATTTGTCAATTTGTACTAACCCAAACACGACCCTTACTGTTTTCTGCTATCCCAAACACACCCTTTGGTGTATTTCTGTCCAAACCAAACACCCCTTTTTCAGTTTAACTGCTATCCCAAACACCCTCTTATGGCTTTCTTTCTTCTTCTATTCTGCACACACCAAACGCACCCATCGGTTTTTCTGCTAACTAAAACCAAAACACCCCTTAATATTTTACAAACCAAACATCAGACCCCTTTGTTGTCTTCTCTAAACCCACACGCACCTTATGTCATTTTCTGTCCAACCAAACGCGCCCTAGTTGTTTTTCTACAAAACCAAACACACCCTCTTTGTTGTAAGACAAACCAAACGCGCCCTAATCAATGAAAACACACCCCAAATGCAGCCCTCGCTGCTGACCCAACAACAAACGCACCCTGGCCGGTGCTATAATCAAACCGAACGCACCCTAGTGCGATCTCGTAACACACCCTTGGTGCCACAAAACAAACCAAACGCAGCCTCTTGCTGCTGACTCGGACCCCAAACGCACCCCTTTTTGGGAGTAAGGAATTTATAAAATAATATTTTATAAATATATCTTTCGTCTTACTAACGGATCGTAGCTAAAATTGTTGTCTCATTTGTAAAACTATAG
>BQNB010073402.1:1373-32129 GCA_026074375.1 Tanacetum coccineum
ATACTAGTTTCATAACCCGCCCGGATGGACGGGCTAGCTTTATAAAAAAATTTGAGAAAACATGTAGTATATTATATTGAAACAATAATGAAGCATTTAGGTACACACAAATATATGCTAAGAATTCAATCTAGGTGGTCCAAAACCTACATATATATACATCAAATTATACCTTGTGAAAAGCTCGAACATCAATAAAATTGAAAAGTTTCAAAGCATATAAACCAATTCCTTGTACATGGTAGTTATGTAAAAACGCACAAATACCCATATATTTATAAGATGACCATATAGGCTACCCATAACAAATCACCTCTCTTAATATTTTATTTACTAAGGCAAAAAACGAATCCTTAATTACCTGCAAAAATAAGTTTCTTTTATAAATGACAACAAACTATCTAAAGACGACAAATATATACAAATAGTTTCCATCTAAAACTACCATTAATATGTGCAAAAACTTTGCAATTTCTTCTTTCATTATAAACAAAGAGCTCAAAAGAATTCACACCTCGGTTATGTTTCTCTCATGTGGCTTATAACTCAAGTTCGTTAATGCTTCTTGTCCATATAGTCAATGTGCCCATTAGCAAGTCCTGTTATAACAGCTGCATCACATCAATATAAATGGTTGCTATCATATGCCAATAAATAAACCATGAAAATATGGGCCACATATAGAAGAGAGGATATATTATATAAGTTGTTTTTGTATTGTAGTTGTTTTTTACCAATAAGACATTTCTTATATAAAGATCTATATAAAGTTTTAAGAAAAATGATATGAAGCATAAAAAAGACTAACCAACTACATTATAACTTTCTCGTTGACTTCTTAACAAAAAAATGTCACCAATTCTGGACCAGCAGATACACATGGAAACTTTGATAAGCAAAATTTACAGACTATATAAAAGAAGGACAAAGTATTGTGTGCCTAATGCAACTTATGTTTTGACATGTACTAAACGTGCTCGTTTCTACGTGAACCTGTTTTGATCTTTTACTCAATCCGCACGACCCACACATCTTGCCACCTTTACTTTTGACGAAAAATTGCTAAACCCTTCCTTTCATTCTTTCTAGTTATAGATGCTTCTCTGATCACGAGCCTGAACGAGTTTTTTCAGCAGCTGGTCTTCACATTGCATACAACCTGAAAGCACGCAAAAACAGACTGGTATACATAATTAACATAAAAACCAATACAATTAGGTTTACCCAGTTTGTAACATGCGGTACCAAATTAACAGAACTTGAAGTTGTATAAAGGAGTCACAAAAACATAATTTGCAAATAATACCTTTAAAGGGGTTGATCTAAATAAGGTCCAACTAAAAAACATGATGGTTTCTCAGACCTGCAATGAGAGACAATAAATACAAACTTAAATGAGAAACAGTATAAATCTGTCAATGTATGTGATTATAAGGTGCACAATTCAGGATATAGAGAATCATGATTATGAGTAGTTGCTTACTGATGCAAAAGGCGAAAAGCAGGTTGGTATATTATTTATGAAAATGTATCATAAATGTTTGATCGAAATTGATTATTTGCCTAGACAAAAACAATAATCACTTAAAAAAAGCAGGTTGGTGTCTTTTTACTTTCTAAGCAGATAAGTAAGCAATCCCAAACACCTCGTAGATAATCACTTTTTGAAAGTAACTGAAACAAAGCTGATTTTGTTTAAGTGATTGTTCAAAGGCCATTTTACATGTCTTAACTAATCAGTAATATGTTAAAAACTAACTGAATCTAACTATCATATAGTTTACACGTCATTTTATATTAAAATGTCAGACACAAATTTATATATTGAACTCAGTTTCACATTCATCCATCAAATAGTTGTGCAAACATGTACACGAAGACTATTTCTTGTGAAACAAATAAAAATAAGCAAAGAATAAAAGTCACCTTCTCGTCAAAGCCATAAGTCTTGCATTTGTTCCTCGAGAACAATGAGGTTATGCATGTCCAAACCATCTATATAGTCACCAATATTATTTTTTGGAAGCATCTTCCACAAACTTGACCCCATCAGTTGCATGTACCCGGTATGTTCAAAATAAAACAATGAAAGATGATTTTGATCTAATACATCAAAATTACGACCATAAAAATATTTTCGATGCAGAAGAGTTGAGTAAAGCAGATACAACAATTAGTTAATTACCTTTAGGCGTTCATCTTCTTTGAAACCAAAATAGGCGTTCATCTGCAGATAATTAGAACCCTAAACGAAAATTGGGATTTCGCAATATAGAATCCGATTAACATATGAATCATAATATATAAATTAGAACCTTAAACATATGAACGACTAAAAATTTCTAAATTAACATACCTTATTGAATTTTCAGGTTATCAAATTTTTAGGCACGCTCATTCCATACACACTACAAAATAAATCACCTAAACATATACATAAATCGTGTCAAAAACAACTATTTAAATAAATTAACATAACCCTAACATTGGAAAACTAACATTGGGGATCCATATCATACCAGATAATTAACTGCACCTCATATTGAATCGTTAATGCAAACACCTAATTTGACAATCACACAATAAATTCATTACTATTTCATAACCAAAACTAAAACTTCAAAATCCCTAAAATCAAGTTGAAATAATTACCTTTAATCATAATTTTAATTAAAATCATAATTATCCTGATCTTGTTGTGGTGTTTAATCAAAAGTCTTCATCACGAAACCAAGGAAGAAGATCATACATCACTAAAGCATACCTTAAGTGGCTAAAGTTGTTGAAATTGAATAGGTAAAATTGAAACGTAGGTTCTGAGTTTTAAGAATTTGAAAATCATTTGTGATTTGAAAGAGATAATTATGAAATGGATTAGAAGATTGATAGAGATTTTAGGAGTGGAGTTACAGTCGAGTAAGAGAGATTGGTCAACTGAAGAATGAATGAAAGCGAAATTGTAGTAGGCTATTTACAAAGTTACTTAAATACCCTTTGTTTTAACACTATCATTGCCTAGTCAGATTTTTGTTCTCATTATGCCCTTTGAGTCATCATTTCTAGTTAGCATTAAGTTGTCAAGTCACCATGTCTAGTCATCATAAAATATTTCATGCCTTGCCCCATATATAGGTAGAAATTACAATCTTCTTTGTGCTTTGTTCCTTTGTGCCTAGAAATAAAGTGTTTCTTTTTTAATTATCCCATTAAAGATTTTGTGATACCCAACCAGGGTCAAGATATTTTATTCGAAAAGTGAACGTACACGATTTAAGCAAGATCTAAATTTTTTACACCCTAACCCTAATTTCTAACACTATACTCATATTTTCACAAACTAAAAAAAATATTGTACACAATGTTTGATTATGAACCATTAAATATAACCAACAAATGCAGCAAAAACAATTGACGTAGCTGCTTTGACAATTGAATTAAAATTGAACAATGTGTGTGTGAGATACACGAATGCATGTGTGATTCAACAAATCACATGGAAGTGTGGCAATCATACGTATCTAAGTGTTGTGACGATATGCAGGCTTCGTTATAACGGTTCTGGGTCAACCTACCTGGTGTATATATATACTACGCGCAATTGTTGCATGCATACACTCAGGAGCAATACGACATCTTTTGTTATTTGTAGTTCTAAAAGTAGTAGGTGCATCCACAAACATATAAGATACTAAATTAATAAAGTTCCAAATTTGGAAGGATACAATGGAAAGATTAATTGTCATCATCACTTCAGATAGCCATAAAGAATTTTAAGAATTTCTTACTTTCGAATACTTGTCAATTATGTTTGCTAAAGTCAGATTGGTTGTGGGACCGTGCATTTGATTTGTGACAATGTGCTTTACTGTAGCCGATCACTTTTAAAACTGATACGGGCAAGGCTACTATGTTTTCTATTTTCTTCCTAAGACAACTGTTTTCCCACTTTATATTTGCATGGTTATATTAAATGTTTAGAGTAAACATACCACATGACCCTTTTAGTTGGCGTAACATTTTAGGAACCGGATTTACCTGCATTAAGCTGGTAGTTGTCTACCTGAAACCATGGTATAAAATGATGTTAAACAAATATCTTTCTCTTGCTATATGAAAAAAACCCATAATCAAGATCATCACTAATACAATAGATAAATAAGAATCATCATCATCTGATCAATACGTATTCTGAAACATGCTTTCAATTCAAGTAGAAGGAAAAGTTACAAATAAAAGTGGATTAGATACTGCAAGGGAGTGAAGGACTATTAGCTGAATGTTTGAAATTTCATCGTGAAAGTTATTCATTTGATGTTAAGATAAACTCAAAATATTTTTATCAAATATAGGCACCGTTTCTATCAAATTAATTGAATGGTCATGGCCCCAGCTATCCGAATCGTCATGCATATGCTTTCCTCCTTCTGGTTTAACGCGTTCTGGTTCAAACTGAACCAGCCAAACCATTTAAGGACGGTTTGGTTCAGCCGGTTTTGAGCCTACAATTTAATGAGCTGGCTAAGAACAACTAAACACATCTATCCCATACATAGGATGATTTAGGATGCATGAAAGGGGAGAAAGTTGTTGGTGGTATGATTGGCCAATCGATGTAGGACTAACAACTAAGTACATGTCATCTTTCACTTTATAAAAACCACTCAAATCACACTGAAACACTTATACAGTTATACTACATGGATAAATCAAGAATATTCTTTATTCGAAAATGAGCATTTTCTGAGCATTATTAAAAATCCGAAGACTTGGTCACTAATCGAAAGATTTCACCCTAATAATAATAAGGCCATAATGGAAGTAGGTACCTTTCGCTCTTTCTCTGCCCAAAAATCTACATAGACTCTTGAATTCAATTGCTAAATGAAGTCTGGAGCTGGCACAAGCTTATTTGCCTGGATGGTTGGACATCCTTCTAACTGGTATGGTCTCAGTTCACCACCTTGAAGTATTGATAGCTGCTCTGTTACCTGTAGGAATTAAAAAGATGTTGTAACTTTTTTATGCATCGAGTCCTCAAAGAGCAATTATAAGTACATTGTAAATCATCCTACATTCTCTTGAATTGAATGGATGACTGAATTATATTGTCGTTGACCTTCAAGTAAGGCTGGCGTCTTTACTGCATCATTAAGTTTGGCCTTTATCAAATCATCATCTTCATCAGGAACTGGTTCTTCATGAATTTTCATCTTTACCGCTTATCCGTGGAGCCTAAGTGAGAGTTGGTGGTTGTGTGTGATTCTATTATTCTCACAAGTACCTTGTGTGGTGACAGTACTTTGTAAATACCTTTTGATGCCTCCTATTGCTAATGATGGCCGTTGGAAAGCGCAGAGAAACCTCCCGGACTGTTGCACGCATCTGTAGGAGTGCATCAAATCACAATACATTGAATCATCCTATAAATACGATATATATTATGTGTTTTTAGTATATAGAATCATCTATCCAAATCAAGTACCTGACCATACATGAAAGCACGTTCAGGGACACTCACGATGGGTGATAACATACCATCATAAACCAAGAAAATGGGTACTTTCATACCCTTTGATGCATTGATCATCCGCTGGAATGAGCCTTATAGCAGAAGGGTATTCTTTCTGTCAAATTAACACATGCACAATAACCTTATCAGCCGCACTCGATAATGAATAAATCCTCAAACAGGGTCACTTCCTAAATCCTCCTATGAGTATTGGTACTTTCTTTTGTTCCAATTATGTTTCACTGTGAATGGATAAGCCAAAATAGGAGAATATGGGAAATACGTACACCCTCAAACTAATGAGTAGAAGGGGCTTCAGTTCAATAACTTATCAAACCAAGGATATATGAATACTTAAGGTAGGATTTAGGAATTAACCCTAAATGAGGATGAATATAAATCGCCCATCTAAGAAAGATAAACTCTAATTAAGAAGATAAATAGTAGACATATAAAGATAAATCTGAAGTAAAGTAACATAAATTTGACAGTAGTAAATAACCATTTTGGTGACCGTATGACCGAAGCACCTACATCATAGGACCGAAGAAGTAGAGGGATAAAATTTCCTACATCGGTGTGAAGGTTTGCCTCTTGCAGAGCCTTAGAGAGGTCCTCTATGTTCATAACAGGGCCAGGGAGCTTATCCTGCAACAACAAAAATTCAAGATAATACAAAAAATGCAGAACAAAAACTAAGCAGTATGTAGTGTCATTTACCAGTTGCTTCTTGTCTTTTTGTCCCTGACACCATCTGCCTGTCTAGCCTGCAGTGCCTACAATAAGATATATGAATAAGCATTGATTCCTAAGAATTGCAGCTTGTCAAGATGGCTAGAATCACAGTCATAAACATTACTCCTATAGCATGCTTCTTGCATCCCATTTACATTTAACTCATAACTAACATCGCAAAAAATGGCGCGAAGCTGTAAGAGAACATGACAGAGCAAGAACTTGGAAGGCAAAACCAAGTTCCTTCGCACTCCTTGAAAAGAGAACGATAAAATCTTGAAGAGCCCGTCAAAATTATCAGCATGCAGCTGACCAAGAAAACATAAAACCATTATCATTAATGGGTCATATGGTGTCCTTTGTTATATAATACATTCATCTTTATAAAAAAGTAATAATTCCAACTTAATTATATTAAGCATTTCCTCCTTAACCACATAAGTTTAACTCACTGACATGCAATAACCATTTAAAATTGTCATTTTGTTATATATAATGTGACAACAAAATTAAGATGGGAATATGGGATCCACGAATTGGGGAGAGTGAAGAATCACTGTGACAACAGATAAATAGAAACTAAGTATCACCTTGAGCTCTTTTTCAGTGGCTATATCATGAGCCAAAATCAACTTCCTTATTCTTTCAATAGGATCACGTTCCTGAAAGCGGCAAATTAGACATCATGAGCAGGTGGTGGTTAAGATTAACGGTTTAACCGTTTTATAGATATGTTAGAAATTACGCCTACTCTCGATCATCTTTCATCTAAACGATGCTAGAGATAATATTACACTTATCCTATTGATGCATCTGCGGATAACATTAGAACACGTAATGACCCTAAACTTCATAAATGAATGTTCGACCTTAAGGATAAGAGACAAGAACGCAGTATTATCTTCCTTGAGTACTACTCCATTAACGATAGATTACATTAAAAACCGGTCGAATATCCTATTCAGCCATGTGCTAAGCTACCTAAATATTTCGACATGTAAACTCTTCAGGCCGGGATCTTTATCGCCATCACTATAAATATTTCCTGTTTAATTTTAACTTGAGTGATTATGAAGCCTTGGGCCAATAAAATCTTACACTTAAAATGCCATAAGGAGGTCTTTCCAATAGTCACTCCTTAAATACTACTAATATATCTTTGTTATTAGTGCACATACAGAAAATCATGATTAGACATGATGAAATTAGGAGATCAAAATTACCCTTCTTTCACTCATAACAAAGCACTCAAAGTTTTGATTAATTAACGATACGAATAATCAAGCGCCAATATTCTGAGTGCAAATAACGAACAATAAGATGTCTAGAAATGGAACTTACAGCTTCATATTCTTCTTTACTTAAAGCTTGGTAAACACTCCTCCCTGAAGAAGAAGAAGAAGAAGAAGGCTAACTACTCTCTTCATGGTTGACACTTCCTACACATTTGAAGAATTTGCTTGTGTTCTTGGCATCTTTAAGCAAATAATCGGGTGGTTGACTTCTATAAAGGGATAGCAGATATAAAATAATAATTCATATGATGAGATGAATAATCCAGCAAAATTTAAAAAGTTTATTACTACACACTTTTAACAATTAAAGTTGGAATTGCAATAGTTTTACACATACAAAAAAGGTGCATACCCAATTTTTTTTATCATCCTTTTCAGAAGATCAAATTCTGATTGTCCAGGAAACAGTGGCAGACCAAGAAATAGCTCTGCAACTATGCATCGAAACGACCACATGTTGATGGCAGTTGAATACCTGAGAAATAGTTAAGGTCTAACAATAAAATAATAAATAATTTTATTCAATTAATATAGAAGTAACAACGACTTAATAATTTTAGGATACTGATGTGTAGTATCGACTCTGCAGAAGAAAATTAGTTATTCAAAATAGTACCTAATCAACCTGGCCATATTCAAGCATGCAACTGTAAAAAGGTGTCGAGCTTTTCAACCTGGATATATGAGTAAACAGTAGGTGCAAAGTGCAAAATTGGAGTGAAAATGAACCTGTGCAAAGTGCTCGAAAATTCTCAGCTATCCTAGGCACAACATCAGCAAAAAGCTGTAAATCACATATCATTACTTTCCGTTAGCAGCTTAAATCCATAAAAAGGACATACAAACTAAATCTACAACATATGGAGGTATTTTTTACCTTGTTTATAAGTTAATAATCCGGTTTTAGTACGTCTTTCCAATATCTCATATTCACTGAAAACTGGTGCAAAGTGCTCGAAAATTCTCAGCTGTCCTAGGCACAACATCAACAAAAAGCTGCAAATCACATATCATTACTTTCTTCTAGCATCTTAAATCCATAAAAAAGACATACAAATGGGTACCCTTAACAACTAAAACCGTATAATAACCAAGAAAGCCCTAATATCAAAGGCCATAGCAGTTTCAAGGTAATCTAAGAAGATTATAATTAGTTTTATAGTATAAACTATTATCCCTGTTATCATCTTGTTGCATATTTGTCCACTATGAACTTAACATGATTAAATATGACATGTTTTTGATGTTTGGCTATTAACTTATATGATTAAGGTGAACTGATGGAGTGCGTTCAGTATTTTTTAATCAATGAAATCATGGTAATGTAAAGTAAATAAAGTGAAGAAATAAAATTTAAAGTAGCGGCAAGAAACTGAGAAGCAGTCAAACCCTGATCGAGAACCAGTTTAGCCATTCTTCTATGTCTCTTATCAACTCTAGCCTCAGCCAAATACAAAAACGCGCGAGCCACAACAAATGTTGACACATTTGTTTGGATCTATGCTTCAATAAAGATCGCAGTATGTGATCAAGGATATGATTTTGTTTGTAGATGAAATCTAACTATGGAGTATATACTCAAATTATGGATTATATCATATCTAAATTCTAAATTTTGAGTTAGACAGTGCATATCATTATGGATAAACTCTGGAAATTACGGAGTATATCTTTTTTATAACTGATATATGAAGTATATATCTTTAAATTAATTATGAAAAAAAATACATCAGCATTCGGTTATATGTTCTTTATCATTATTGTTTTTTATAGTAAAACACAATTGGAAGCTTAGATAAGTTGGTTAAGGGTGTTAAATATAAAGCATAGGTCACAAGTTCAAACCTTCCCATTTAGCCCCATATATTTATATATATATATATTATATATATATTTATTATATATATATATATATATATATATATATCCAAATAAAATTAGGGTTGAATAAGATTAAGATTTTGTAAATAATTGGATTTACGTAGTGGTGGAAGGCAAGCGGGCAACAAGCTGCGCCGCTAGCCCTTTGTGGATTGCAAAGCCAATACGTTTAAAAACTACATCCGTAGATCTAGGTGTCATAACATTGCTGTGCATAACCCGTTTAACTCGGCTGAGTAGCTCCACCGCCTCCGGTGCAAGGAAACCAAAGGTATCAAACACAAAGGGAATAAACACGTGTTGATTTTCAATGCATGCTTTCTCTTGTTTTGTCACATTGCTAGAGGCAGCTTTCAAAGCAGCCTGACCCGCTGTAAAACCTCTACTACTTAACCTTACGAGAGAGAAACCCCGGTCAAATCTACGCACGCATGTTTCCCTCCAACCCAACAAAAAACCAAAACGTCAGCCGGTCAATATATTACAATGCGTATTGTTTCAATATGGTGTTATTAGTACAACTCCCTATTATTTACTGGCATATGCGTTTATGCGATGATCAAATTTACCATCTCAGTATTTGGTGTCCTAAATTATGTGACTTAAATTCTAAAAATATTTAACTTTTTCTAGTTTAGCATATAATATATTGCCTGAAATTTGCATTCATTTGTAGTCGGGTTAGAATGCAAATTTAAACATCATATGTTATTTAATTACGTATAATATATGTTAATACAAATATTCGCGCAAAAACGATATTTATATGTAATGATCTTCATGTTTTGATAATAACAAATATAATGTCATACTACGTAAAAGTTTACGTAAACAAGTTATTTAGTCAAAAGTTTACTTGACGAAGACAAATCACTTAAGGTATGAATATGACATTATTAAACATAGTTAATGATTAAAGAAAAATATTATCATTTGCATAAATCTTTTCTAATCAAATGATTTAAGCTAACATATGATTATAATAAGCTAGTTATATTAATCATGTAAGACAAAATAAAATTAACCATAAGTGGAAACAATCTTTCCAAATCTTTTTAAATCTAGAAAATCTTTCCTTATTGGTGATAAGAAATATTTACTTCTAGAGGAATCTATTAAACTAGTTTTAATAAGTACAAAATAATATTTTGTATAGATTTGGGGTTAATCACAAAATGACAAATATTGTCCTAGCTCCACCCACGGATTCACCAAAAGCACTAGACGGATCCAGGGGGATCCGTGAGTCGCACATCTGACTCCCATGGGATAGATTTGAATTTCAAAAGGTTGCCTATAAATACCAACCTCATTCTTTCATTTTAAATAACTCTTGACAAATATTTTTCTCACACATATTTTATCTTTTATATATTCTTTGATCATTATACTTGTTACATAATCCATTACAAGTGATCAACTCATTCCACTCTTTAGTGAAGAACACTCAAGAAGACGTCAAGCTTCAAGTGTTATTAGTTTAGTTGTGTCATCACGTTTGTGATAAATTCATCTTGTATATCTTATGTTGTGTGTTGTGTGTATCATATGTGTATGATAGGTTAGTATTTAGGCCACAAAATACATAGTGTGTCAGATTTGTTCTATCTCGAAGTAGAACTCGGTATTTAGCTTAGTACCGGAAAAAGTGTAAGCGATGTGTACGGTTTTCTCCGCCTAAAGAGAGCTTGTTGACATAGTGAAGATAACTCTCAAGTTGGGTACTTGGGGAGTGGAGTAGGGTGAAGAGGAACTTCGTAGCTGAACAACTATAAATCATTGTGTCATCGGTTTGATCTTTCTTATCTTTACCTGCTTATATTTCGTAGATTGTTTATTTACTTATTGCATCGCTAAATATACACTTATGTATATATCTTTAATTCACATAAGTTTTAATTGTAAAACGATAAAAACTATTCAACCCCCCTTCTAGTTTCCACAATTGGTATCAGAAGCCAAGGTCACCCAAGATTTTTAACGTATACTGTACATTAAAGCTTGAATTGATTTATAGATTCGGATAAATATCTAGAAGGGCAATCTATGCAAAGACCACCTCTTTTTGAAAGTGATCATTTTATTTATTGGAAAAATAGATTTGAAACTTATGTGAAAGCAAAAGATTTAAATCTTTTGCATATTATCTTGAATGGTGATTTTCCACCGGTTGCCAAAAATGAAGTAACCCAAGTTTTAGAGGTTGTTTCTTTTGAAGAACAATCCGACGATCTTAAAAAGAAACTTGCTAAAAATAATGAAGCTAAAATGGTTCTTTATAATGCTTTACCTAGCAAGGAATACGAAAAAAAAATTATGTGTAAAACGGCTAAAGATATTTGGCAATCGTTGTTAATCATACATCAAGGTAATAGCCAAGTAATGGATAATAAAATTGATCTTCTTGTTCAACAATATGAACGATTTACTATCCTTGAAGAAGAATCTATTAATAGCGGTTTTGCTAGATTTAACACTATTATTACTAGTCTTAAAGCTCTTGATGAATGTTTCTCTAGCAAGAACTATGTTAGGAAGTTTCTTAGGGATCTACATCCTAAATGGAGAGCAAAGGTCACGGCGATTGAAGAATCAAAAGATTTGTCATCACTAGCTCTACATCACTAGCTCTAGACGAGCTCATCGGCAATCTAAAAGTACATGAAGTAGTCATGGAAAAGGATTCTGAAATTTATAGAGGCAAAAAGGAAAGAGTTAAGTCCATTGCCTTGAAAGCTAAGAAAGAGTCTAGTGATGATGAAACTTCGACATCCGGAAGCGATGATGAAGAGTATGCTACGGCTATAAGGAACTTTAAAAAGTTCTTTAGAAGAAAGGGTAAATTTGTTCGGCAACCAAGAGAAGAAAAGAAGTCATTCCGACAAAGAGATGAGAAGAAAGGAAAGAGTGAACGGAAATGTTTTAGATGCGGTGATCCAAATCATCTCATTGGCGATTGTCCAAAACCATCTCGCAACAAAGATCAAAAGGCCTTTATTGGAGGTTCTTGGAGCGATAGCGAGAATGAAGCTGAAGACAAAACCAACGACGAAACTTGTCTCATGGCTCAATCGTCAAATGAGGTATGCTTGAGAACATGCTTGGAACCGGATGAGTGGATCAAGGATAGTGGTTGCTCCAAACATATGACCGGTAACAAGAGTTTATTCTCTACCTACAAAGCATACGACGGAGGTAATGTTGTTTTTGGAAGTAACTTTAAAGGACATATCATAGGCAAAGGTACAATCTCTAATGACTCTCTCACTATATCTAACGTAGAGCACGTAGATAACTTAGCATTTAATTTACTTAGTGTCGGTCAAATTTGTGACAATAAGTGTCAAGTTTATTCACGGAAGATGGTAGTGAAATAATTAAAGATGGTAAAATGATAGGAAACGGGATTAGGAAAAAACGGTTCATACGTTATGAAATTAGGAAATAAGTCTCAAGACAAGTTATGTCTCGCCATGGTAGTGGATAACTCTACCTTATGGCATAGAAGACTTGGTCACGCAAATATGCGTTTAATTCAATCATTATCATCTAAAGAATTAGTTAGAGACTTACCTAAGCTAAAATATGATAAATATTTTTATGATGCTTGTAAAATTGGGAAGCAAGCTTATGCAAGTCATAAAGCTAAAAATATAGTTTCCACTAAAAGATGTTTAGAACTATTACATATGGACTTATTTGGTCTATCAGCAATTAAAAGCTATGGAGGTAATTTATACACCTTAGTTACAGTAGATGATTATTCTAGGTATACATGGACTAGATTTCTAAAGACTAAAAATGAAGCTTTTGAGAAATTTGAAATATTAAGTAGGAAAATTCAAAACCAACTAGGTAGTTCTATAGTAGCCATTAGAACGGATCATGGTCTGGAATTTGATAATGAAGTACAATTCGGAGCTTATTGTGATGCACAAGGCATTACTCATAACTTCTCGGCTCCACGTACTCCATAATCAAATGGGTTAGTAGAAAGAAAGAATAGGACCTTACAAGAGATGTCTAGGACCATGCTTAATGAACAATCCATTCCACAAAAGTTTTGGTGTAATGTCGTTGATACGTCAACTTATATATTAAATAGAATATTAATTCGACCAATACTAGAAAAAACTCCTTATGAAATATTTAGAGGTAGGAAACCTTCTTTAGAATATTTCAAAGTATTTGAAAGCAAGTGCTTCATTTTGAATACTAAAGATTATCTAACCAAGTTTGACCCAAAGTCATACGAAGGTGTTTTTCTAGGGTATTCTCAAAATAGTAAAGCTTATGTAGTATTAAATAAACACACAATGAAAGTCGAAGAATCACTCAACGTGACATTCGATGAAAGTCCTCCTCCTACCAAATTATCACCATTGGTTGATGATGATGTTGGTGAAGAAGAAGCTATTAAAAAGAATACCAAAGTAGTAAATAATAATAATGAAGAAGATGAGTCGATAGAAGTTGACGAAACTGTTAACATTAAGGAATCCAAGAATCATCCACTAGATCAAGTCATAGGAAATCTTAATCAAAGAACCTTAAGGTCTCAAGCCCAAAATCATAGTAATTTCTTTTGTTTTATATCTACAATAGAACCCAAAGATGTCAAAGAGGCATTAAAAGATGAAAGTTGGGTTGTAGCTATGCAAGAAGAATTAAATCAATTTGTAGCTAATGATGTTTGGGAATTAGTTCCTTTACCTATAAGTCAATCGGTCATAGGAACAAAATGGGTCTTTAGAAATAAATTAGATGAAAACGGTATAGTATCTAGAAATAAGGCTAGATTAGTGGCACAAGGATATACTCAACAAGAAGGTATAGATATATGAAACATATGCTCCGGTAGCTAGGTTAGAGTCAATTAGAATACTTCTTGCTATTGCTTGTGCAAATGATTTTAAATTATATCAAATGGATGTAAAAAGTGCTTTTCTAAATGGTTTTATAAACGAAGAGGTTTACGTTGCTCAACCTCCGAGGTTCATTGATTTTCAAAAACCAAACTATGTTTATAGACTTAAAAAGGCTTTGTATGGTCTTAAGCAAGCTCCCAAAACTTGGTATGATAGACTAAAAGCATTTTTGATAAAACACGAGTATTCAATGAGAATGGTCGAGAATACACTTTTTACTAAGAAATCAAAATCACATCTTATCATTGTTCAAATATATGTCGACGACATCATATTTGGTTCTACGAGTCAAAACTTGTGTGATGATTTTGCAAAAATCATGCATGACGAGTTTGAGATGAGTATGATGGGAGAGTTGAACTTCTTCTTGGGCCTTCAAATCAAACAAATAAAAGACGAAATATTTTTCAATCAATCCAAGTACATCAAGGAGATGTTAAAGAAGTTTGGGTTGGAAGATTCCAAACCAACCAAGAAGTCGATGTCAACGGAGATCAAGCTCACTAAGGACGATGAAGGCGACTCCGTGGATAGCTCTAAATATCGATGTATGATTGGTAGTTTAGTTTATTTAACTGCAAGTAGGCCCGATATTATGTTTAGTGTTTGCTTATGTGCACATTTCCAAGAAAATCCTAAGACTACCCATTTAGAAGCCGTTAATCGTATATTTAGGTATATTAGAGGAACTAGTCACTTAGGATTATGGTATCCGAAAGGAACCGGAATAGAAACTATAGTTTATGCCGACTCCGACCACGCGGGCGATTACGTTGATCGCAAAAGCACTAGTGGCGTTTATACGTTCATGGGATGTTGTTTAACATCTTGGTTCGCTAAGAAACAAACGGACCTTGCTATCTCCACGACCGAAGCCGAATACGTCTCCGCCGAAAAGGCATGTCAACAAGCACTATGGATGAAACAAGCTCTCATTGACTACGGCATACGCCTCGCTGACGTTCCGATTATGTGCGACAATTAAGGCGCTATCGACTTAAGTAAAAACCCCGTACAACACTCTAGAACTAAACATATAGAAATCTGTCATCACTTTCTATGCGATAACGTCCAAAAAGGAAATATCTCTATCGAGAAAGTTGCATCCGAAGATAATATAGCCGATATATTTACTAAGCTTTTAAAACGTAAAGTATTTAATTATTTAAGATTAGGATTGGGAAAGATGGAGCTTATCATGGATACTGATTCTCCATCATCTCAAAAATAATTGTAAACAAAAATTTAATGTAGTAATTAATCATTATTCAAAAGATGTTAATTCTCATTACAAGTTCCAATTACAAAACTTCCGATCGTGAACATAATCGAGATTAAAATTTTACTAGATAAAGAAAATAACAATAAAATGACCATAGATATTTTATAAAATCTACATGTATGGTCAATACATGAAAATTACGAAATCGATTAAAAAGGACGAAAAGAACAATCATCGAATGGCAACTCACACTTGTGTTGACGATGTTTTGTTAAGTATAAATGTTCATAAATGATTGTGTTATTAGTAATGTTCAAACTTATGCTAAAAGATAACACACTCCTAGTAGGATCGACTACTTTGAATTTCCAGGAAATTCGCGACAAGTTGCATGGTTTACTCAAAACTTGGACATTGACTCTGAAAATTATATCACATACTCCTAATAGTAAGTATAACACATACTTCTAAATTGGCAACAACACAACCAACCATATCTCAATTTGCTTAAAACTCAACTATGTCCATAATTGTGGATACCTGTGATTCGCGGAACCACCCTATGGAGATTCCTGCATTATTTAGGTGGTCCGTGCGTCACAGATCGCGGGTAAATCACCGAATTTTAACAAATTGGGACCCACACTAATAATTATACAAACTCACCCACGAACTCAAACACTAACCCTTAAACAAACATAACACAAATCGGTAATCGGAGCAATTAATCTACAAGATCATTAACAAATCATCAATCTATAACAACTATTGTAAGTGATTTCATCTTATTTTCTTCTTAATTTTGTGTCTAGGGTTTTGATTTTGCTTAAATTAAATAATTTGGGGATTTTAATTTTTCATACTATTTTCGCACAATTAGAACTAAGATATAGCAATGTATAACTATTATGACACTTAAAAGCAAATATGAAGCAATTCGGCAAAAATCATTTTTTGCCAAAAACTCCAAGTTACGATTTTTTGAAACTTCACTTCTAAGAACCTTTAAAAACAAGAGTTGTTTAACAACATTGTTAATACAACGCAAATATATTTTTCTTCATGCATTAGGTCTCATGAATGTATATACGAAATGCTTAATTCATAAGCATTTTTCGTTCCATTCATCTAGAGCAATATCAAACATAGGTTGTGCATTAAGGTTTGCTTATTACTAGTATTAATACTATTTTTTTTCTTGTTGTTTGAGTCAAGCAAACCGCACACCCACATCAAGTCGATATGAACACTCACTTAGAATTCATATTATATTTCTATTTTTCACTTATCGAGTCATTATCATTTATAATATTTTCTCATAGAAATCATAATAAACTCCTTAGATATCCAATGTCATATAAAGACTTTTCAAAACGCTCTATACATGAGGGGAGAATCATTGATAACAACTTCAACACTCAAGTCAATCTTGAAGAAATCTTCCTTAAAAATGGTTTCCAATCCTTCTACCACTTAGATGGAAAAATTTACCCATAATTTTTCTTTGAACTCTATCGATCCTTTCAATTTTACTCATTAAACAATGACTGGTTTGTCTCTTTCAACATCTATGAAGAAAAATTTCTTTTTACTTTAAGAGAATTTGGAATTCTTCTAGATCTTCCTCATGAAGGACACTGCTTTTAAAGCAATGAATGGTCGCTTACATCCATTCTAAACTACAATATGCTCACAAACCAATTATCCCATATTTCACACAAAACTAGATCATGATGCCCACTGCAAATAAGGCTCACTAAACGGGGGATACTATAACACCCCGTGTTTTAGGGTCATTGACGTCGTCAATAAATCCACAATGTATCTTTTGTATTGTACGTGTTTGCTTTAAATCGTAAACGTTAAGTTTAATCGCGTACGCCAAAAATTAGCGTTCAATGTAAACGGGCACCAAACAATTAAATGTTTACATTAAGCAAGTGTTAAGTAATTATTTTGATGATAATTATTAACTTTGTTCATTTTATTTTTATTGGTTGCGTAAATTGATTTCGTTTCGCGATAAAATACGTTTAGGCATTCCCGGAACCACCAAAACTTTTCTACGCTTCAACAAATACCCACATTTATACCCAATACATAAAAGTTACATAATATTATCATAAATATCATACTATGGCCGGATTTCTAGTGATAGACCAAGAAAATGCATCAAAAATTATCAACTTGCAAATGTACATACAATAACACATTAAAGCTTATGTTTCCTTGACCAAGACTAACCATTTTTGACCATGACCACCCATAAAACCCTCATGGTGTCTCCTTGACTAGTCCTACATGTATATTACTTATAGATTGCAAGAGATAAGTTCACATAACACTTAACACTTAGAAAAAAAATCAAAAATCTCTCCCTTTGTGCTCATATAAGCCCACGGCTCAAAACAACACCCTTAAATAATTCTTACAAATTTTTCTACAACACATACAAGCCTTAACACATCATATCTAAGATACCTCAAGATGATTTGAAGCATTGGTTAACCATTTGCAAGTGTGGAAACAAGAAAAGGAAGCTAGGGTTTTTCTTGGAAATCTAGGGTTTTAAAGGGTGCAAGCTTGGGTTTAAAGTCTAAACAAGGGTTTAGCACATATTTTTCATCATCATCATTCATCATAAGGTTACCTAAAAGCCTTTATCTTTTCATTTCATGAGTTTTCATGCATATATTAGTTCTTTATAGCAAAATCACCATTTAGGACTTTTAAACATGTAAAAAGAGTTTTTACTTGTAATCATTGTTTTGTACACTTTTACAAATGTTATGATGTTAATGATATCATGTTAAAATAGATGTAAAAGTATTGTACCATGTTGATTTAGTGTAAAAATGGATATATACAAATTAGGGTTTTAAAAGTTCACTTAATAAGTTTCAAGTAAAAGTAAGGCAAAAGACTTGTTAATCTTGTTTCATGGACTTTATTTATGTTATATGGATGCTAAAATGAGGATACAATGGAAGTATAGATATTGTACACTTTTGATTAATGTATAAAAGATTCATGTATAAACTAGTAAATAAAGTATACTTAAGAAAATTATGGTTTAAAAGAGTTGTTATGGACTTGTTATCATGGACTTTTGGACAATAGATGGACTAATGGACTTTATTATATGTAATACATATAATGTATATGGTATAAAAAACTTGTGGTAATTTACAAAGTTGAAAGTTATAAAAACAATGTTTACATATGAATTCAAGAAAGACATCCAAACTTTCTGTTTTAATTCGACATACAACCTGACCATTTTATGTTTTTATAAAATATTACGTCTTATGACGATTCCAAAAAGCTAAGAAACTCGAAAAATGGATTAATAACGAAAAAGATACGCTAATTACGAGTTATACGTTAATTAAACGGGTTTATAAAATAACTTTTATAAAAACAAGTTATAAAACTTATACAAACAGAAGGTTTAATATTTTTATTAAATCACACATATTTTTAGGATTCCAAAAAGATAAGAATCGTGATTTTTCAACCAATAACAAAGAAGTTACGGATTACGCGAGTTTACTACAATAAATACTTTTATAAAACTATTTTTATAAAAGTTACTATTCATGACAGAAACATATATTTTTGTAAACCTCATAAATAGATAGGACTTTCAATAACAAGAACGTGCTCAAAAGAATCGCTAAAAACAGAGCTATAACGAATAAAATACGACGTTTACGGGTTTTACGATAACTAAAACTATAAAAATAACTTTATAACTGGTGTGAACAATAAAAAGTACTGTTCATCAGGGGACTAAAAATATGAAAATGTCAAATATTGATAACTTTTCTTAATCCGAAAACGTGGACATAAGAAACGCAAGAAACGGACTTGAAACGCGAAAGTTACGCCAATTTTACTACAACAGAAATTAAACACAATTTTACCAAAAAAATTAGATGGTGATTAGCTATATAGAATGATATATGGTAGTAGTTACCCAATGTGATTAGTACTTATACGACCTTAAATTAAATAGGTTGCATCTGACGATTTGCGTGACGCATTATTTGTGATATACTTGATATTCGCTCACTCAAGGTGAGTTCATAGCCCCACGTTTTACATGATTTGTTTTACAAGTTTTTGGGGTGAGAAACATGCAATGTTTTATAATTGGACACAAGTGGTTAAGTTTTATATTATGATTACGTGTTGCCTAAGTAGCGATAACCCCAGTTGAGCCCATTATCATGAACTGTCAATTGCTGAGTGTGAGCGCGAATGTTATAAATAGATCTATTGGGATTGACATCCCCGTTCGGGTGATTAGCTATCACCGGGCAAACGAACGTATACCATGTCGAATATAGGATGTTGCGGGTTAGAACATCGACAAGGGCAATGTAGGCCATTTATATGGTATTCATTTATGTCAAGCTTCAGTGTCATGAGCTTAGAGCAACGTAATTACATTTATATGATGTCTGCATCTGTTGCATTATCATACACTTGGGAAATCTTGTGGTCCTACAATATATGATTTATCAAACCTATGAATTCACCAACATTATTGTTGACGTTTTAAAGCAATGTTTTTTAGGAGATCAGTAAGCATAAGGTGCCAAGGATACATTGGTGATTTTGTTTTGGGATGTCATGCTAAAGATATGGTTGCATTATGTTTTGGGAAACTCATGTGTTGTGAACCAGTATCTTTGTAATAATAACAATGAACAAGTTAAAGCTTCGGGCTATTTGTATCAAACATTTGTTAAATCTAATGTATCAGTTTTAAAATGACTTTTTGGTCGTTCTATATATATCTTGTGTTTTTGATCTGAGAAGTAACACGCCCCAGACCCTTATTCCGCTGCGACCCAATTTGGGGGTGTTACACTGGTTACTACTGCTAGTATATGTCAGTGCTGCTAGAGTAAAGTTAGTATTGCTGGTGAAGATTGAAGAAAATATTCTAAGTAGTTACTATTACGTATACACAGTTAATGTTGTTGGTGTATAAGTTACTACTGCTAGTGTTCAGAGTTAATGTTGTTGGTATAAAGTTACAACTACTGAAAGATTACAACTGCTGAAAAGATAAAGATTGCTCAGAAAAGATAAAGATTGCTTAAAGATCAAGATTACTTTGTTGATAAGGATTGTTATTTATAGAATAGATCTTTAAGAATATTCTAAGTTTTTGTAATATATTGTAAATCGACTAGGACTCCTTGGTGTATAAAAGGAGGACCTAGGGCATTGAGTTCTATGTATCAAAAATGAGTCATTCATAGAGTTGTTCATAGCTTCAAGGTTTTGTAACCCTAATACTAGTTAGAGTATTCGTATTAATATATTGAAGCTTTTGTTTGTTAATCTATGTGTTCATTAGAATTACTTTCATTAAAGAATTCTTCTTATATTAAAGTTTAGATTCCGCATAATCTTTAGTATTATCAAACAAAGTTTCTATCATAAGTTGTGTAGGATTTATCTTGCATAACTAAACCTTACAGAAGCTAAGGAATTCAAGATCCATTCAAGTGGGATCAACAATGGGTATGTGAAATGAGGTGGTAGTTCTTTCATGGTGGAAGAATAGTGAAAGACGCAACAATGTGGTGACACAATAACAAAGTCTATAAATACCCTCCTTGGCTCTCCCATTTGATATATCTCTCATACAATCTTCATACATCTTACACACACAATCTCTAAAGCCTTTGGAGAGGAGGAAGGAGTGGTGAGGATCCTTAGATCCAATGATCCAAACACCCCTTTAATCCACCACTTACCACCATTTCACCACCATACTACCACCACAAACCACCCTCCTAGCCTTGAATGCCAGAATTCTACTAACACCATATCTACCTCAAGAATCTCCATTTCCATAGCTAACACTTAACACCTTGAATCTAAGATCACACTCAAATTCTCGTAAGATCATCAACCATAAAACCTTTTACCAACACTCCATTTGGTGATAACGTATTTGAGAATTCCAGAAGTAGGTGACATATTTCCGGTTATCTCAGTACATTTGGTTGTTGGTTGATCATGGAATTGTTAGTTTTGGGATTGGTGGTTATGTTAGTTGAAATATTGGTATTGTTACTTTGCTCTCATTTGTGAAACATGAATAATATTTGGAGACATTTTGCTATGACTTATGAATATACATATTTATGAATTCGATGTTATCTTACTTGTGATCCTTGTTTTATCTTTTTGGTATATCATGTCAAATTAGAAATAGCCCGAAAGGTTAATTGTCTGATGTATTTTTGAACCGTTTGAGTCTATGACCGTGTCATATCATACTTGTGAAATTGTGTGGTAATTGATAAATTAACCCAAGTAGAATAAGTTTAAGACCCTTCTTATGTTGACACGGGGGTTCCGGGGTGGGAGGAACTCCTATTTATGAATCTTTGATATAAACCATTCTAAAAATGCGCTCGTGATGAATAGTATAAAGGACCGAAAGATTCATGTATCATTATCAATAGGCTTGTTATTAGATTAACCTGTCCATATATGAATTGTATGATTTCGTTTATATAAAGTCTTGCTCTATCTCTATCTATCATGTTATGTGAATCATGCCTTGTTCCTTACTGGCTTTATACACACGTTTTGGCTATTTGATCCGTGACAGTCATTTAGCTTTGTTACTTGATAAACAATCTGTGAATTGCTACAAATCCCCCTGAAACACCTAGACTACCTAATACTATACTTACACACGATAGGTATACCTGGCCCGAATTTGTGTTTTTAGTAAAAATCAGTATTTCCAAGTTATTGATAAATTAAAGCTTTGACAACACATCAGTGTGGGATAGTTAATGATCGTGTGACCATCAACAATTAACTTGGTTTAAAAACATGGTTATTCTAATGCCTCTTATCAAGCAAATCCTAATACTTTACTCCTACGGTCTCCGGGATGGGCATCCACAAAAATCATGTTTCTACTAGGATTTAACTATACTACCATGTACATACTCATATGAATTTTAATAACAACAAACATTCCAGAAAAGGCGACGAAGACCACACGTTCACATCCGTAACGACGAAATAGACACGTGTGACTGCTCACTTGAACATCCTTAACTCAGAACCGGTAAAGATAAATCATCTTGGGTTACCGTGATAGGTACAGAATTCTAAAGAAGTAAGGGCGAACCCTTACATTTTAAGGTGAAATTTTAAGTGGATATTGTGGCTAGTCATAAAATTCCTATCCATGGGACGCTATTATAACTTGGTTATCCGTTGTATGTGCGTAAAAAAATAAATTTTGGAAAAATCACCCTTTTAGCTATGTTTTTGATATATACCTATCTTTTTAAACGACAGAGCAAATGACAAATGAAAGAATAGTTTCTAAGGCTTATTTTTTCCCCTACACTTATTTTGAACATTGTCCCCAATGTTCTCTAGAAGTACCCGTTAAAACGAATAAAGGGATAAGAAAACAAGGAAAAGAAACTAGTACTCCATGGTTTACTCAATAATGGAGAAGAAACATGTAATAACTGGTTAAATCGTCCTCCGAGAACCATCCAATGAAACTTCCTAAGAACTTCCAAGCTTCTTCTCATCAAATATAACCTGTAATCAAAGACAAAGACAACTACACCAAGCGTAAAATCCACGGGTGAATGATAAATACAACCTCATTAACTAAAGTTTCGCACTCTATGAAAATAATAAAATAGATGAATGTGTTAACGAATTCGTGGTTTTTCTGAGGTTTATAAAAAAGTACAAATTTTAAATATTGCACAAGTTATATTTTCAAAAATACTTAAAAATTTCGAATTTTCTGTAGCTGGGCTCATGACACCGTCAGGAAAATCCTGACGTCGTCACAATAGACGAGCTGACGGCGTCACGTGCAAATCGTGACGCCGTCTCCACGCTCTGAGAAAATTCAGTTTTTGTTTTTGATGAAAAATTTCCTGTACGCAATCTTATGAGTTATTTCCTGTATGAATTACTACAAAAACCATGAAAAACAGTTAACACAATCATATGACTCAAAACAAACACACCAAGACACATGACATATCCTAATTGCCTTAAATTTAAATATTGGGTTCCCATCCCAAAAACGCTGTATTTGGTCGAGTCCGAGCCAGACTCTATGCTTATATTGACAGCGTAAAAGGTGGTCTCCCCTACCACTTGAGTTAAGTGTAGGTGATAGTAACGATAACACACCATTTTTGACAGTAAGTATGCCAGTGGGTAATGGCTGTATGAAGTTCAAGGTTTTACTACCTCATCCTACAAGTTAGCCCGATATCCTTTGTTTGATGGTTGGATTTAAGTTTTAGAGAAAATTATAACTAAATAATCGGGGTCATGTTATCCTCATAGAGATTATGCTCCAATGATTCTTTATCCATTCTGGTTCCCATCATCTTTATCTCGACTTTATCTTCTTCTTCGTACTCAAGCTTATTTTCCTCAAATGAATGAAGTATTGGCATTTTTAGAGGTAGGAAGTTAGAGTGTTTGTGAGGGGTTTTCTATAGATAAGGTTTTATTCTTGGAAATCATTGAGACCTTATGCACCGTGGTAGGCTTGAGTGTTTTAGGGGTTACTCTAGGGGTGTGAGTAGGAAATCTAGTAATCTTTTCTATTTTTGTGGGATGAACTCTTTGTGCTTCAATATTGACCTTTAGGGTTGCTATTAAACTATCTGCAAGACACATAAAAGTGTCTTTTGTTTTTCTCATATCTTCCTTTAATTGCTTAATTTGATCCTCTTGATCATCAATTAATTTTAGTATTTGCCCCTCAAACTCAACTTGATAAGGTCTTTTGAGAGACGTGAATCCCTCCTCATATTACAATAGCACTTCACTCCTCATCAAAGATTCTACTCGACGCTTCATACTTTCTAACTCCTGTTCCAAATTGGCATCAATGTAGTCGGGACTTCCTTTTTTAGAAAAATTGGTTCGTTCCACTCTTCTTCTTCGTATTGGGCTAAATTCTCGATGGTTTTGTTTCTCTTATTAATTAAAACCATGGGGTTGTGGTATCCCATGCTTCTTCCGGCCTTAATTTT
This sequence comes from Tanacetum coccineum, assembly GCA_026074375.1. Lineage (NCBI taxonomy): Eukaryota > Viridiplantae > Streptophyta > Magnoliopsida > Asterales > Asteraceae > Tanacetum > Tanacetum coccineum. The sequence continues at coordinate 26,018 of BQNB010073402.1, forward strand.
CTAAGTCTCCCGCCTGTTGCATAGTCAATGGCCATCTGGGTAGTGTAGTTGACATGATTGTAAAAGATTTGAACTTGAAGCCATAAATCAAGACAATGATGAGGAACTTTTCGGAGTAAGTCCTTAAAACGATTTCCACGCATGTGCCAAGAAGAGTCATCTTGATGTTTGTTGGAACAATCCACGAAATCTTTTTATTTGAAGTTTTAGCAGTTCATCTTGGTGGAAAAACCCCAATGCGAGGAAACGAGTGGTGAGATCATCCCAAGTTGAGATGGATCCCGCGGGCAGAAGATCAAGCCAATTGATAGCTTGGTCACGAAGAGTAAAGCAAAATAGACGCAAACGAGTGGTATTTCTTGTAGCACCATTAAGGTCAATGGAACTACATTTTGAAAGTCCTTAAGATGTTGATATAGGTTCTCGGACCATAAGTTAGTGGAATGCATTCCATTTTGCGCCAACCGGATGGTGCGGATCGCAAGGGGGACACCTTGGCTCCTTCGGGAAGCTCAATGGCGTTTTGGCAGCCCTCATGGCTAGGTCGGAAGTAATCTCCTAAGGTATGGGGTTGGTTTGAATTTGTGTCTCACATAATCATCGACGAAAATATGTTATGAAACAATTAACACGAAGAAAAGATAGACTACAAGAAAGCTAATGTAGGAATTTAAAATCATACTTGAAAGGATCAAACAAGTCAACTAAACTAAACCTAATGAAATCAAAACCTAACTATTCCTCGGCGATGGGCGCCAAAACTTGATGTGGAGGGGTCATCGTAGAAACTTCTACAACGAGAAGTTTCCAACGCCCTAGGCAGGTGCAACCTAATCGTTGTAGTGAGTATGGGCAAGATTCGGGGTTGTTTATTGTTCACTCGAGGAATAGGTTGGGAAGGCTTGATCACGGTCTAACAGAATTCTAGAGGTTGAGGGAAGATTATTTTTGTATTTTTGTATTTTATGGAAATAAGGTAAATCATATAATTGAGAGAGAGTGGTTTGGTTTTAGCTATTAAACTAAATAATAAGATAAAAGATTGTGTCTATTTAATCATGTATTACTCCCTAGATTGCTTCTCCTAGTGTTGTTGCCTTGTCACACTTATGATGATCTATGTAATTATTTCCTAAAGCATGAACGAATTACACGAACCCACCGTCTATTTAGTATGTCGCTAGAGCAACGCACATGCAAGGTAGTATGAAGACTATTACACGGCCCCTAGGAGTTTACTAAGTGCATGTGAAATACATTAAAAGTGGATCAACCATATTAGGGGTAAGGTAGTATGAAGACTATTACCTGATGGTATCCTTTCTACACAATCACATTTCCCTAGACATATCAACAACGATGCAGACAAAAGCTGGTTTTCTATGACCGGGTAGACAAAAGTGGTTTTCTAAGACCTAACGTGCACATCCATTTACAAGAAGCAACACTCTAAGATCTACATTCTAGGTTTCATACAATCATAAATAAACACAATAATAGAGTTTAGCCAAGCATGTTAAGATAAAGCAAGTGCAATAAATCACAAAACAATAGACTTATTAAATTGATTAAGTAAACCTTACATGATTAAAACATGAATTGGAAGAGGTACAATAGTGTTTTTAGGCCTTAAAATTGTCTTCTACAACTGCTAAATGAACTAGGGTTCGTACCCTCTTTTTTATTATAAAGTTACACACTACAAAACCCAAAATTCGAGGTTTGTATTTATAAGAAAATCGAACGCGACGGCATCGAGTTTTAATCGTGTGCGTCATTAATGAATTTTTAAGATTGTGTTTGAGTCAGTGCAGGCTGATGTCACACCCGCCAAGGCGGAAAACGCGGAGGCGTAAACAAGTGGATGTCATCCACAAACACATGGTGTCTATTATAGAGAAATATAAATGAAAAACTAAAGTAAAAGCCAAAGACACAAAGAGTCATACAATACCAAAACCTTAATGGTGTCTTTTTTAATGGAGTATAGGGTCTATCTTTGTCAATAAATGATACATGCTAAAAAACATAAACCAAACCAATTAAACAGAAAGCATAAAATAACTTCCCCCCCTCTCCCACCTCCCCCCCCCCCCCCTAAGCATCCTACGGTCTCTTTTAGCAAACTTCGTTCTATCTTAGCACATTAGCTCACTGAAAATGATGCCTTAAAACGTCAAACACAAAATGGTTGGTGAGAGTTCTAGTTTAAGACACTCAATATAGTTTTTAGACATAATTACTGTGATCATTAAAACACAACTAGACAAATATGCAGTTAAACACACAAATTGGGAAACGGAACGTGTCCCAGGATCCTTAGAATAACTCCAATCTGTTTCACACAGCCATGGAGCGTACCACATCACAAACAACTGGGTAGGAACGTTACCCGATCCATATGTACTTACGCACCTAAAAGTCTACCAGCTGGAACTTATACTTAGGCATGGACCCCAAATAGGTAGGAACGTTACCCCCGATCCAATGGGTAGGCGTACCCCTCCGAGCCATTCAATACAAATAATAGGACACACAAAGCACTTAATGTCCAAGACATTAAAAACATACAATACAGTACTTTTAATGTTTTAAACACAAGCATCATTTCCATCCCAATTAAAAAGAACAGTAAAAATGGGATATGAAACTCACATGAATGTAGCTTCCTAAAAGATCCAATCAAAATTCACAAAATCTATGAACAATCTAAAAGTTTAAACACATTGTGTGCTACTATCAATTGCATTCAACCAATTTGATGTAACTCAACTATGATTGGATACCTAGGCATCTTCATTAGTCCTATGATCATTTAAAATTTTACCCTTTTCTTTGACTTTTTATTTATACTTAAATGTTACTCTTTAAACTTTCTGGGTTAAGCAGTATTTTACTCTAACTGCGTGCCCGTGAACGCAACCACTTAAACATTCCCAATTAATTCAAACAAAAATCATAGGTTCCTTATGTGTTTAATAACTACATTGTGATTCATTGTCATTACTACAAAGTACTCCTAGAAAATCAAACTCCAAAATAGTCCCAATTCGGGTATGATTGTGCACTCAAAACGTTTAGCTTACAAATAATACTTTATACTTCGAATAATTAATTTCCTTTGGTGGATCTTTAATAGATACAATAATAATCAAACTACTGTAGAAGGATAAGTCTAATTAAAATTTTTAAATATGGGTTTTCACTTCACACAACTGACTAAAATTGACCTTAAAAACTCAGCCTTGACAACGAATATTGTTTGAATTATTTAAATACTTCACTCACTTTTTCAAGTCTTGAAACCTATGGGGTTTGAAAGAGACTCTTTGTAGATATTTTAGGTTTGAACTCCATAAAAGTATTCGGATGATCCAAGTTATGACCCTCGAGTTGGACCTTCAAAAACTGTAACAATTTAACTCCGATATTTACTAAACTAAACCTAATTACACATGGTTAACATCTTTAACATATAAAAACGTTTTAAAACATTATAAAACCTTAAAATTTAACAGAATCCTACATGACCCTAAACAATACAGAACTAGGTACTAGAAAATAAACGAACTAGAATTAACAAATCGAATCGTACCTTAAAGCGAAACCCTAAAAATTTCGTCTTCTCTTTTCTCCATCCTTATGGCCGGTCGACTTTAGGTAAATGGGGAGGGTTAGGGATTTTAATATTGTATATATAGGCATCTAGGGTAGAATCTATAACTCTAATTAAACAACACAACAACAACAATTTTAAAATTTATTAGATTAGGATTAGTATTTTAATTCTTTTTTTTTTCCTTTTCTTTTTTTTTCCAAATTCGGGATTTTGCTATCTTCATGCCAAAAAATATATTTTTTTTTTCTTTTATTTTATTAATTTAATTTATTATCTTTATACTTAAGTTTTATAAAACTAACTAAATTGTTTAAACCATTTGCGTGAAAATTACTTTTTAAAAATCACTTTCATTTCAAATAACTAACTTTCCCAAAAATAGATAATTGTTTCATGTTCTCATAACTAACTTCTAAAGTCAAATTTATCTTAAATTACTATACCTAAAAAATACGTATACGTTTAAGTACTTACATCAAATGACGCGAAAGCTCGATCAACAAAATCATTTTCCTTGTCACCAAATGGAACGAAATGACTTCACAATAATCAACACAACATCCAATCCCATTGAGAAGATCCACGCTCAAATGGATTGAATAGTCCAATATCACATATCCCACACAAAACACCATAGAACACATAAAATCCATTAAAATCTCATAAAACAAATTATAGAACAGATTTTAGGTCTAACACTACGGTTTGACCAACTGCTCAAGTTTATGAGTTGTCACAGTATCCCCAACTGAGACAAATCTGTACTGTGATTTTTCTAACTACACGAGGCATTATACACCATCGACAAACAACGGAGGACACTTAGACCTCATTTGATCCTTGCGTTCCCAAGTAAGCTCAGGACCACGCTTCGAATCCCAACGAAATTATACTAACACTATCTTACTACGCTTTAAACTCTTGACCTCTCGGTCCACAAACTCACGGTTCCCTTACTAACAGACGAGTCTTGTCAACCTTAATAAGCATCCAATCTACAATACGAATCCAACTGCTAATGACTTTGCTTACCCCTACAAGGGTGCATTTAGCAAACACAACTAATCTAACGAAAGAAAGCATCCTACTACATGAACCTCGCTCGTTATCGAGAAAACTCATCAAAACCCTTAAGTTGTTGTAACAACGTGTCATTTAAACCAGCCTCGCAACTCATCAAACAAGAACTGTCTTTGAACAAAGTTATAAGTTGTTACAAAGCTAACGGTTTTTGAAGAATTGCTCGTCTTCGAGTGGTATAATAAAATAAATTTAACCAAAACCACACAAACACATTTAAGAGCGTACTAAGGTCTACCAAGAACCTTACGTACCCATCTTTAACTAATACTTTCAACGATATCTTGCTTGCGACAAATGTAGATACTCAGCTCATAAGACAGGAAATTTTCAATGAACTGAGTTCCCCCAAATCATCCAAGGATCTCAAAGGTTCTACCTAACTCTGGTTTTACTTGTCTTTCTTTCAAACACACTCACCTCTCAAAGTGAGAACCTTCAACATCATATAACCTACCAGGCTTTAATTCAAAGTTTCCCATTATACCAGCTACTTTTTGAGATTTGGCTGCCTCAAGCCGTTCTGTATTACACTGTTCTGTTGGTTGGTTTCTTTGACCAAATTAGATCCATTCGACCTCATCTCTTAGTTATGGCCATAAAATAGTAGCCTACAACCTACATTCCTTTCCATACCATGCTTCAAATGAAGTACATCCATACTCGAATGATAATCCCCACCTTAGGGAAAAACTCATCTCATGGAAGTGAGTATTCCAATTACCTCTAAAATCTACCATACTTGTCCTAACCATAGCTAGGAATAGGGTGACTTAGTCAGTCCATTAACTACACCCAAATCGCATCGTATCCACTACTCATACTTGGTAACTTGACAACAATATCATTAGTTATCATTTCCCACTTCTACTAGGGTAACTCAGGTTGTAGCAACAATCCTAAAGACCCTTGATACTCAACTTCCACTTAAAAATACGCTAAATACTTACTACCACAACTAGCTATATCCTTCTTCATACTCAGCCATCGATTAGTTAACCTAAAACAACACAACATCGTATCCACTCCAGGATGGATAGAATACTTTGTCGTATACGCCTCTTCACTAGCCAAGGTCCTTACATCTCTCTAAATGGAGGTCCGAACCTTGTCTAACCAATATGAACCACTCTATATCTCTTTTCATACTCGTTGGTCCAAGCCACGCAACATCTTATGTTGACGCATTATTTGCTTTGAACATCTTATCTTATGCCACCAACATCCTTTTCTCAAACCTAGATCGGATCGTCGTACATCTATCTCGAACTCATTCCTGGCTTCACTCCTTCTTCCTACTCCACGGTGGTACAACATCTACATTTGCCTTTCCAAGATGGTACTTGGCCTCGAAACCATACTCACTAAATAACTTCATCCATCGACTCTGCCTCCTGTTCAATCCTTCTAATT
>BQNB010073403.1:0-24100 GCA_026074375.1 Tanacetum coccineum
TGGAGTCTAAACAAAGAAACAATTAAAAAGAGTGTTTGGATTATATGTTATGTTTATAAATTATATTATTATTATTATTATTAATATTATTTAAATATTTATACCATAATATTTGTTTTTAAAACACTTAATTGAAATATTAAAAATTGTAAAAATACTATTTTGACGCGGTTTCGGCCAAACGCGGATAAAAAATGAAAAATAATAAAATAAGCTCTCATGGCTGAATATAACTTTCGTTGATTTCTCGATCGATAAAACAGATAAATATCTAAATCACGGCGCGGAAATAGCAAAAATGACGATTTTTATCAAGTCGAGCAAATAGAATAAAAAAATGATTTCTACAAAAATTAGAAAATACAAATAGGGATCGTTTTAAATATTTATTTTGAATTCGGGTTGCTAAAACAAAACCTTGAAGCTACGAATAGATTGATAGAACAATAAAAAGATATCAATCTCTATGCCTTAGGACCTTCTTTTATATACCAAGGAGTCATAACTGGCTTACAATATTTTCCTAATTATCATGATCTTCTAAACAAATAACTTATACGTATCTTTTACAAAAATATCTCATACATATCACATAAGCAATCTTTATCTTTTCTCTGATAAGTCTTTGATCTCTTCTCTGTCATTATCCTTTCAGCAGTCTTAATCTTTTCAGTAGTTGTAACTTTGTACCAGCAGCATTAACTCTGAACTAGCAGCAGTAACTTATACACCAGCAGCATTAACTTGGCAGTATTAACTCCAAGATCATCATGAAGTCTTTTAATCCCAACAATCCTTCCTTAAACTTGATATTCTTCTTCAAAATCATCAAGTTTCTTTAAAAGCTTTACCATTCACCAGGAGGATGCTTCCAAACACTTCATTGACGTACATAACCTTCCTTAAGCTGTTTCTTAACCAATCTAAGAAGCTCATATGTCATTCCACACTCATAATCAACTTGAAGCTTCACATCATTAAACATCTGATGTAGTGTGTGGTTTGTAAGTGGATACATCTTCTCAACCAATAGGTAATATGATATGGACTGCATTGTTACATAATGAACTCCACAAGAATCAAAAATCTTCCAATTCAGCACTTTAACTAATCCTTGTTGATTCTTCCATACACCATCTTCAACATGATGTTCAAACATGGTCTTTAAACTAAGATGTAAGAAAGTATCCATGTAATTCACTGGCTCTGTCTTCTTAAATCTAGCTTTGACTATCTTCTAAAGAACTTCCAAGTCTTCTCTATCAAAGTTTTTAAGCATCTTTGTAAAAGTTAAGTACATCTGAGAATTACCATCTACACTTATAATTTGGAAAAATCTCTTTTTCCCTTCTTGGTGGATCTTATAGTTAACAATTGGAATTTTGACAGATAAAGGTGTAGCATCAACAGTTATATCATCTCCATCATCTGGAACTATTTCCAAACTTTGCTTAAGCTCTTCAGCTTCCTTAGCATCATCCACTTTTGCTTCCACCTTTTCATCTAACTTTTGCTTCTTTGATTTGTTAGATTCAAGCTTCTCTCATGCTCTTTTAGAACTGCTTTCTTCTCTTGTCTCATTGCCTTCTACTCTTACTTCACCACTTTCCAATAATTCTGTATCCATATCTACAAATGTGTTTACCCTTTTCATAGCTTTGTCAAATAAGTCTTGGATAGTGACAAATGACTTGTTCTTTAAGTCTTTAGGCTTCCATCCTGCCATATTCTTCAGGTAAGTGCACATAATACTCCTTTGTTGACCTTTAGTTGGTGGTCTATTTCTCTTTTCTTCTGCTCTTTTTGCTTCAAAGTGTTTTCTTCTTTTGTCCAAGAGTTGAACAAATAATTTAGACTTCTCTTCAATAGTCAACTCTTCTTGTTCCTCTTGTTGCAGCCTTTGAGCCAACTCATAATCTGTCTCAACCTTATCCTGAATATCATTCCATTGTGCAATCAAGGCAGCATTGACTTCTTCCTTTTTTCTTGCAATCTTGTCTTCCTCATCAAATTGAGCTTGTAGCCTTAAAGCTTCTTGTTTATCAAAGAGGACTTGATCTTTCTTCTGCATCTTTTTAGGTTCTTCAACCATGATTCCTTTACCCTTGTCCTTTATCTGTGATGATTGTGAAGAAGAAACTATTGGTGTAGATGCAGGTGCTTGCTCCTCCTGATCATGAAAGACAATTCCTTTAGCCTTTGGTCTTGTGCTGGCAGGTGTAACTGTTGTAGCAGCAGTTGTAACAGCCTTGGGTTTTGCACTTTTGATCTCTATCAAAGTCTGAGCAAGAGTCAATTCATCTGGAATTTTAACACTGGCAGTAGTAACTACTTCACCAGCAGTAGTAACTGGATCAGCAGTACTAACTGGAATTAAACTTGTAGTTGTAGCAGCATTAACCACAGGCTCTTCAGTCTCTACAAACACCTCATCACCATCAAGATCATACACTCCAAACATATCAACATCATGAACATTCTCCAGGGTGATGTCTTCATCTGCATCAATATTCTGAATTTTCCTCCCCTGTTTTGATGCATCCTTCTGATCACCCAAACCTTCATCATCAGAGGATATAACCTTAGCACTTATACCAACCTTGTACATTCTTTTAAGCTTGTGAGTTCTCTTGTTGGCTTTCTTCTCAAGCTTCTTGACCCTTCTTTTCAAACTGTCAATCTCTAGTGCTTGATTGATCTTTGTAGTCTCCAAAGCAATAACTCTTGATTGTAATGTGGTACAAAGTTTCATCAATTCATTAAGTTTAATACTATCCGCACCACTGAGTAGTGGATCATTGGAATGTGTAGGTACACTTTCCACATTTTCAGTCTCATCTGCTGCAGGTTCTGTAGGACCACTAGGTTGAGGAACCTCAGTGTATTTCCTCTGTTTCCTCCTAGATTGTTTCTTTTGAATTTGTGTAGAGATGGTTGAGTAATAGTGGGTGTGTGATGGGGATCAGTTGGTATTTCTGAACCTTCACCCATTTCTTCATGAGCTTGAACCATCGTAGTTTGAAATAAAGGGGTGACTCTCCCAGAAAAACCTTTTCCTTCCCTCTTCATGTTTCTAAAGACCTTCTTAGTATGAGAGGGGGTAACAAAAATCTTTTTGTGATGTGACATATCTCCAAGCTGTTGATTCATAAATACTTGTACAAATCTTGGATACATCAGAAATTTAACCCCACCTTCCAAGTTCTTCACCATATTATCAAAAATATACTTGAAAAAGTTAAATTTTTGGTTTGTGGCTAAGCAGATTATTGCAGAGGTCATACTGCTACTAAATTCGTTCCATGCAGTAGTCTTAGCACTTAGGCATTGCAGAATAGTATGAATCAAAAACTTCCATTGTGGAGAAAAGAAAGCTTTATAAAATGTAAGCTTCTGAGAAAGTTTTTCATACCCCATTCTTGTTAGTTCTTCAAAAATGGTAGCAGTTGGCAAACAATCAGTACCTTCAGCATCTTACAGATTAAGATCTCTTCTATCTTCATCTTCTTATTGTGGATTCAGTTATGACAATCTTCTTCCCATCCACTAGGGCTTGTAACTAACGTTCCTCATTAACTATTTTTGTCTTGGCAGTTGCCCATAACTGTTTAATGCACGATGTATATATTGTAGGATTAATCGTTAAAGCATAATTGATAGGGTTTGCATTCAGAAAATCAACAATTTGCTCAAACCCATCACTTTCTTCAGGTTTAGACAAAAACGCAACTAAATTATGTGTTTCAGCAAACTTTAGAGCAGCCATTGATGTTGGGTTTTGACGATTAACGATAAAATTAAGTTAGGGTTAATAATTAGAGAGTATATCAAAGATTGAAATTGAGTAAGTGATTGAATGAAACCCTAAATCAAAGTATTTATGAAATCACCCTTAATAGCATTAACTTGAACTGGCCATAGTAAGTTATGCCTAACAACATTAACTTTCATCAGCAGTAGTAACCCAGCAGTAGTAAATGATGCCTAGCAGCATTAACCTTCATGAGCAGTAGTAAGTTATGTCTAGCAGCATTAACTTACACGAGCAATAGTAAGTTTATGCCTAGCAGCATTAACTTTGAGTTACCAGCATTAACTCCAATTCTATTTCAAACAGATTTTCCAGTATCAAATTAACATTTTGATTCACAAATACTCTCTGTCTGTTTTTGATTTCTCTCAATTCTTTTTACTCACAATTCTCTCTATTTGTTTTTGTTTTCTCTTAATTCTTTTTCTCACTGAATCACTATATCTGTTTGTATGTCACACATCTTTCTTTTTGTTTTTCAACTCACCACATCTCTCAATTCTTTTAGCTTACAAAGTCACTCTTTCTATTTTTATTTCACACATCTCTCTTTCTATTTTTATGCTCACCAACTCTCTCATTTCTTTTAGCTCACAAAGTCACTCTTTCTATTTTTATTTCACACGTCTCTCTTTCTGTTTTTATGCTTACCAACTCTCTCAATACTCACAATATTAATTATAACAAACAGTAGTAAGTATAACTAACAACATTAAAATAGCAGTATTAAGTATAACTAGCAGCACTAATTATACTTACCAGTAGTAAGTTAGCCCAACATCACTAACTTGAATTTCATTATTAGCAGCTTTTCCATTCCATTTAAATCATCATTTGTGTATAATACGCTGCATATTAACACAATTAACCTCTCCTCAATCAATACTTCAGAGGTTAAGCATTCCAATACTTGCAATCAGATATTGAAATCTGCTAACATCAAATGCTTTTGTGAGCAAATCTGCAACATTTTTATCTGTGTGAATCTTTATCATCTGAATAAGCTTCTTCTCATTGGAATCTTTGATAAAGTGATGTCTAATCTCAACGTGCTTTGTCTTTGAGTGAAAAACAGGGTTCTTCACTATGCAGATAGTACTCTTATTATCAATATGAATCTTAGTCTGCAAAAAGTTATATCCATAATTCAACAATTTATTTTAGATCCAAAGCACCTGTCCACAGCAATTGGAAGCAGTTATATACTCAGCTTTAGTTGTGGAATTAGCAACCACAGTCTACTTCTTGCATTGCCATGAAATCAACCTGAACCTAAGGAATTGACAACCTCCTGTTATGGATTTCCTATCTAAACTTGCTCCTGCATAGTCACTGTCAGTATATGCCACCATATCAAAAGGTGAATCCTTAGGATACCAAAGGCCCAACTTAGGTTGACCTTTTAAGTATCTAAAGATCCCTTTCACAGCATGAAGATGTGAAATTTTAGGATTGACTTGGAATCTTGCACAAGCACATACTGCAAACATAATATCAGGCCTTGAAGAAGTTAGATACATCAATGATCCAATCATGGATCTATACAAGTGTTCATCTACATCTTCTCCTTTTTCATCCTGGAGCAAAGTCTTGTAGGTCTCCATAGGTGTGCTTGTTGTCTTCACGTCAAAAAAACCAAACTTGTTCAAAATCTCATTCACATACTTGTCTTGAATAATGAAAATCCCATCTTCCTTCTGCTTCACTTGCAGACCTAAGAAAAATATGAGCTCTCCCATAGAACTCATATGGAACTTCTTATACATCATCTGTCAAAATCAGTTCACATCTTCTTCCTTGTAGACCTAAAAATGATATCATCAACATATACTTGAACTAACAGTATATCACTTTTGTTCCTTTTGATAAACAAAGTCTTATCTATCTTTCCTCTCTGAAACCCATTGTCCAACAAATAAGTTGACAAGGTTTCATACCAAGCTCTGGGAGCTTGATGCAGTCCATAAAGTGCCTTTTCTACTTTGTATACTCTGTCAGGGAAGTCTGGATCTTCAAATCCTAGTGGTTGACAAACATAGACTTCCTCTTTAATCTTACCATAAAGAAAAGCACTCTTGACATCCATCTAGTACACCATAAAGTCTTTAAATGAGGCATAGGCTAAGAATAGCCTAATTGCTTCAATTCTGGCAACAGGGGTAAAAATTTCATCATAATCAATCCCTTCTTCTTGTGTGTACCCTTGTGCAACCAATCTTGTTTATTCTTAATCACGATACCTCTTTCATCCTTTTTGTTTCTGAAGACCCATTTAGTTCCTATAGCTCTTTTTCCATTAGGTAACTCTACCAAAGTCTAAACTTCTTATAATTTGAATTGTAAAAGCTCTTCATGCATAGCTTCTATCTAGCTTGGATCCTTCGGTGCTTGAACTACCTTTTTGGGTTCTTCTTGTGATAAAAAGCAAGCAATCAAGCAATTTTGAAAGTCTTTATGGTTAATTCTTTGCTGAATTGAACTAAACAAACCATGCGCTTCCAAATTCTATGTCATTCTTGTTGTTTGAGGTGTTGAATTCAAGTCTCCAATAATTTGTTCAACGAGATGATCTTTGTGTATTCTTGTAGTTGGAATAGGACTGACAGCCATTAATGCATCTAAATTGTTCATGTCAGCCTCTGCACCAACATCTTCATCATCATCTGAATAGACTATATCTTCCAAATTAGGCATATTTGGATCATCAGCACATCCATAGACTATATTCTCATCAACAGCATTATCCTCTATGCTAGTAGCATTATCAGTTGGACTAACAGTATTAATATTGTTAGTGCTATTGACATTTGCATCTTTCTCTTGATTAACTCTTGGCTCTTCTGTACTTGGAACCTTACTATCTTTATTCCCTGGGTCTTCATCATCCTTCTTTTCCTCCTCCCCTGATGGTTTGAATCCAGCATTAGGAGGATCCTTTGAACTTTGAGAGAATAGTGGATCAGCAGTCCAAAATGGTAACAATATGTAATGTTTGCCAGGTACTGTCTCCATTCTAGCTTTACCTGCATCATCACATGCTTTTGTACATGCATTACCATTAGACTGATTTCCTGCAACAACTGGCTTATAGTTCATAGATTTGGTTAGTGCATCTATATCAAAAAGCCAATCAGATCCACTTCCTGCAATATTAGGTATATTCTCACTAAATTGAACATGCAGGTTCTCTTTAACTATCCTAGTTCTAATGTTGAATACTCTGAATGCTTTGCTATTTGTAGAGTATCCTACAAAGAACCCCTCATTAGCCTTTCCATCAAATTTACCTAGGTGATCTATGGTATTAAGGATTGTAACAGGATACCCAAATGGTCTCATGAAGCTTAAGGCGGGTTTTCTACCTAGAAAAAGTTCATAAGGGGTCTTGTTATGAGGCTTGATAACTAACACCCTATTTTGGACATAACAAGCAGTATTAACTGCTTCAGCCCAAAAAGTTATTGGCAATTTTGAATCAGCTAGCATAGTCCTAGCAGCCTCTATAAGTGTCTTATTTTTCCTTTCTGCTGGTCCATTTTATTATGGAGTCCTAGCAACACTAAATTCCCTCTTACTACCCTTCATTTCATAGAACTGATTCATGACCCTATTCTTGAATTCAGTCCCATTGTCATATCTAATCACTTTCACCCTAAGGTCTATTAGATTTTCTATCAAGTGATACCTCCTTGAGGAACAACATTCTTTAAATCAACATTGTACATGTTATCCTTTCTAGAAACTTTAAGCAAAACATGACTTTCATCAGTTAACTTAAAGTCTGGAGATAGAACAATACATTCAGTATCAGTAAAAAGAACACTATTCTTCTTGTCACACATTTGTGAGACACTGAAGAGGTTAAACTTTAGTTCCTTTACAAAATACACATCTTCAAAATCTAATTTACCAGTTCTTATTTTACCTTTCCTAGTAATTTTCCCTCCTTTGGAATTATCTCCAAAGACAACAAATCCTCCATCAATTTCTTTACTAATCTGTAAGATAGGATATGTTTCCTGTCATGTGCCTAGTGCATCCACTGTCAATCACTCCTTTACCCTTCAACTCTTGCTGTGGATTTCCCTGCACATAATTGTAGGAAAATTAGTTTCTTTTGGGGACCCAAGCCATTACTGACTTGGATCTGCCTTGTGCATCAATATAGTCAAATCTTTTAAAGGACATTGATGCATCATTATTTCTGGAGACATGGTCTAAAACTTTATGCTTTGGTCTCCAAACCTAACTTGCTAAGGCCTTAACAGCATTTCCCTTGCTTTCCTTAACAGCACTAAGAACTGATTTTGGCCTAGCAGTATTAACCCTTATTCCCTTAACAGTATTAACCTTTTTAGTGAAATTACTGTTATTAGCTGCTGTTATTTTGTTAAAATGCCTTCTAGATGTTGAATATGCATTATTAATAACATTTTTCATGGGTCCTACATTATTCACTGTTGTTCTTGGTTGAACAGTATTAACTGGTCTAACAGTATGAAGTGAAATTGGGCCAGACCTAGTTAAGACTGTTCTTGGGAATCCTGTTCCTTTTTGATGAGGTGAGTTATTTAGGAAAAAATTAGTTTGTTCACCTTTAACATTGTCAAATGGTTTTGTAAATCTTCACATTATATACCAGTTATTGCAATTATTCTTCAAATGATCACAATAACCACACACATGAAAGCTTTATTGATTCATTGATTTGTGGAAACACATATCACGTTTTATATCAAAAATGGCTTAAAAGACAAAATTCATTTGTGCTTAAATGTCTTGAATATTGCTTGTTTTATTCTTTGTGATCTGTGTAGCCGCTATATATTTTTTCATCATATTTTTTTTTTTTTTTTATTGCGTATATTCTGCTTTTTTCTCTACCTCTTTTTTTACTTGTGCTTTAAATGCTTGAATATTGCTTGTTTTGTCTTTGTGATTGTGTAGGTACAGATAATGCAAAAATCTCAAGAAGACGGTCGAAAATGGTCAAAACCAGACAAACACGGACACGGGAAAGGAAAGAGAATACAAGAGCCGGGAGAATGCTATCAAAGGTCAACAAAAGTCAACCTTTGGTCAACATTAGTCAACCACTAAATGACAAAAACCCAAAAATACCAAATCAGTCCCTCAAAGAAAACCAAATTACAAAAATGGTCACTAAACCCTAACGGTGTTAACTCTTTAATATATAAAGAGTTAACACCCGTTAACTCTCATATAAAAACCCACTTGTCCCAGCCTAATTCCTTTTCTCTTTTATAAACCCAGGTCCGAGCCCAATAATACCCCGGGTCAAACCAAAGTCAAACGCACCCTTTTATACAAAAATTTTCACGTGCGAAAATTTGTTACCACTGTTCACCGTCTTCTTCGATTTACCTCGAGCATAAAACAAAGGGCAAATGCAAATTAAGTGCGTGGAGAGGTAATTCAAGTGATAAAGGACAACGTGGCAGAGTTATATATCACCAAAGCTTCTCATTGGTGGAAACCCACAAGAAGGGACATGGTGGCATTGTAAGAAGCACAACGGAAAAGGATATTTGCACTAAAAGGCTTAAAAAAGAAGCACAATGGCTCTGACACACGGAATGCCACGTTGGCAATCCGTGTGCTCACCAAAGTGATCAAACGGCTTAAGATAAAGATCCAATGATTGGTTAGATTGAAGGGACAGGATCCAAGGGAGCGTATACCTGACCCAGGGGCCTAGAAGCATCATTTCAGCACTATAAATACAAGCCGTCACTCACACACAAAGGGGATCTTGATATATCTAGTTTTTAGCTTTTTAAAATTTAGCTTATGTAATTTTTAGCTTTTAAACTCTAGCTTTTGTAATTTTCAAATTCAGTTATCGTAATTCCATTTCAAAAGATTGTAATCAATTTCCAAGTTAATGAAATCTGGTGTTCTTTTATTCAATCTGTCATAAGCTCTTATCATTTTCAAATGTTTTCAGTTACTGTATTCCAAAGCTCCTATTAAGCTCATATAAGCTCTTTGAGTCTCTAAGCTCAAATTGAGCCATTAATAAGCTCTTAATATACTTAAATCTAAAAATCAACTTAATACCTTGGCTTATTGGATTTTGAGCTTTTTGGAAGATGAGCTAACTATGGAAGAGCTCATAAGGACTTTTACTGGCTTATTCTTAATAAGTCAAAGCTTGTAGCAGCTCAATTGAGCCTTTTCTTGCCTTTGTTTAGCTAAGGCCTTTGTAAGTTTTCCTTAACCTCGCTGTCTTTAAATTCCTAGTCTAGATTTGCTTATTTTGCTTATTTTCTAGCTTATTTGTGCTTACTACTGTTTCATTGAGCTTATTGATAATGTTTGATCATCTGTTTTTAGCTTTTGTAGTTTAGATCTTAGTTTTTCATATTTTGTCTTAAAAATCATTAAAAATCCAAAAATAAGTAGCTTAACTCTTAGTTCTTTGTTTCTGGCTTATTTGCTTATTCATATAGGTTCATTGGATTTGTCATAACCTATTTGTTATCTGGTATATAGGTTTTAAGCTCTTAATTTCATTTTCATAAGCTTAAATGGTATTGAGTATGGTTAAAGGACTGTTTGGCACAACAGTGCTAACTGAGAGTTAGTACTGCTTGTGTTATTTTGGTTTCTTAATTTGAATTTGAAGTTCATTTGCAGGATCATAAGTTAGGATTTTAGATAGTTGTTAGGGTTGATTAAAGTTTTTATAGGAAAGATTGATATAAGTTCAAAACTGCTAAGGTTTCTTTTGCATTTTTAACTTGAATTGCTTCAAGTAGTGGTAATAACTTTATTTGCTTTCAGTTTTATGAGTTATAAGTGTCAAAGCAAGTTTCTAGGCATGCACTTGAGAAATCTTTGGTTCTAGACTTTTAAGTGGTCAAATGCATCAGCAGCTTTAAACTGCAATTAGTCATTTTTAATCTAAATTTTTTGCTAGTTAAAATAACTTTTAGCTTTTCAAATTTCTTGCACAAGTATATTAAAAGGTAGTTTAAGTATTTTTGAACTTATTTTAGCTTATTAAGCTTATTAGGTAATCTGTTTTTAGCTTTCAATTAAGCAATTTGTCTATTTGAAATCCAAAAAACCAATTCATTATGTTCTAGGTTACAAGGCTAATTTCATTTAGCCTTTTCATTAAGCACTTAGTTTTCTCATAATTTTCAAAAGTAGATTAGAGTAGCTATTTAGTTATAGTATAAGCTTTAATAAGCTATTTCCCCATAAGGATCCAAGAGCTTATCTTAAAATAAGCTCAAAGATCCCTGTAGGGACTGTTTGGGTCTCAGGTTTAGTCAAGAGCTTATTTTAGTTTTTATAGCTTATTTTCTTAAACTGTTGCTTATTTTGTTCTTAAGTTTGCTTAATATGTTAGTTTAATTTAGAATTGAGCTTATTAAGTCAGTAGTGTTAGCTTTTTAACTTTCTCATTAAAAATCCAAAAATACCAAGTCAGTAGCTTGTAGCTTTTTTTAGTGCTTTTTATTTTCTTATCTGTTTTTCAAAATGAAATTGGTTTGCAATTATAAGTAGCTTAATAGCTATGCTTCAAGTAGGAAAAAAGCTTTTTGGCCTAAGGATCCACTTCTAAGCTTAAATATAAGCTCAAAAGTCTGCTTAGAGACAGTTTGACTTGTAGTTTTCATGACAAAACTAATTTGGACTTTCAGTTCTTATTTTGTTTTCTATTGCTTATTTCTTTCTAAACCTGCTTATTAGGATTACCTTAGGTTAGTAGTAGCTTATTTTGACCCGACCTTAGCTTATTTCTACTTGTTAAGTTCTAAAATTATACAAAAAGCCAAAAAAAAGTAGTTAAGTAGTAACTATTTAGTTATAAGATGTTTTCTAGCTTATTTAGGGCTTTTTATAAAAAGTTTCTTTTATTAAAAGTGCTTAATTTTAGCTTATTTACAACTTTGCTTTTATAAGTTTTCAAAAATAAAAAAAAGGGAAGGTGGAAATCAGGGGTGAGCAAGGCTCGAACCCCCGACCTCAACACCCTCTACCCTTTTATAACACACACCACACACTCACTACCACTGCGCCCTGGGGTCTTTTTCGTTAAACTCTTACAACATTTAATTCCTATACACAGTTTATCCTTTTAAGCTTTATAAGATGTTTTAGCTTGTTACACAGCTTATTTGATAAGCTGTGTAATCGAGTTTATTTTTCCTAGGTTCTAATTAGTATAAGCTTTTTTTTGTATTTTTTCTAGAATTTTTATAATTAGTTTAGTATTTTTAAACATTTATTTTCATTAAAAACTTAAAAAAATCATAAAAAATAGAAAAATAATCAAAAAAATATAATTCTTTTTTAGAAAATTTTCTTTTATCGTAAAGTTTCTAGGAAAATTAGTTTTGCCTTCGTAAGGTTTAATTTGCAAAATTTCGATTTTTAAAGAACGAGATTCGTTCCCGTTTACGTTTTTCGTGATTTTAAGCTCATTTCAACTTCGTTTTTGTTCTAGTTTTCTTTAAACTTGATTTTTAGTCAATTAGAGTTCATTTTAAAATAAAATTTCAATTTAGGTTTAATTTTAGAAATTTAGGGTTTTTAATTGCCATTTAGGGTTCCCGTTTTGCATTTTTAGTTAAAGTTTGATTTCCCGTTATTTGTTGTCGTGCTTAATTGTTTTCTTTTGCTTATTTTAACTTGTACAAGTATATTATCAAATCAATCTTGGTTTCCAATTCAAATCATTGTCCAAACAACAAACGTTTTCACAAATCGTTGGGGAATAACGACCCGGGAATCATACTTCCCGGTTAATATACGTATTATATTATATATATTTGTGAAGATTTTCCTTTTTACCTTTGTCCTCAAGGGTAATTTGGTAATTTTCTATCATATTATATATTTTATTATTACGTGTGTTGGTTTATTAGAAATCAGTCGGATACTCGGGGAGTGGAGTAGGACGAAGAGGTGCTTCGTAGCCGAACCACTATAAAATCTGGGTGTCTTGGTTTGGTTGTTTTTTTCTTATCTCTTTACATTATTATTGTTGTTATCTAATTTTAGTTTAGATAGTTATTGCTTGTTCATATTGTGAATTGGTTAAACATATAACTCAGATCTAAACATTTTTGAAAGTAAATGAATCGGTTTTTAATGTTAAAAATAGGGCTCAATTTGGTTTATAAAATTTAGGGCATTTTTTGTTCAATTAAATTTCTCATCTTTTAAGGTAGATAAAAAGCATTTTTCTTTATTTTTCCAGTTAAATTTGTATTTTCTAGGAATTAAAATAGATTCTAGTAATTTCTTTTTCTTAAATAAATCATAGAAAATATAAAAATATTTAAATAGTTTAATTCTATTTGTGAAAATTTTATTTTTCATTGTAGTATTTTTGAAAAATAAAAGTAGAATTTTTGTGTTAATTTTTAGAAAAAGCTTATTTTTGTTAATTCATTTTTCTTTAAAAAATCATAAAAAATTCAAAAATAGTTAAAAAATTCTAATTCTTTTTCATAAAATTTTCTTTTTAAAATTGTGAATTATTAGGTATTAAATTTTGTTAAAAGTAGTGTGTCCTTAGATTTTAAATTTCAGTTTTAGCTCACGTTTTTAATTTTTGTGTATTTAAATTTCGTGCTAGTTAATTGTTTTTAGTTTGTGCAATTATATTCGTAGTGTAATCCAAAATTCAAAAATCCTTTTATCATTCTTAACTCGAATCCGAATTATTTCCAAATCTCAATTCACGATTTCGTTGGGATACGACCCGAGAAATACTACATCCCGTTAAAAATATAGCATATTTAGTGTTTTTTCTTAAGTGAGATTTTATCCTTTTAATTCTCTTGTTTGTGAATGATTTGGAAGATTTTCACGGGATTAATACTATATATATATAAATTTGACTAGTGCTTACGCTATCAACCAGCTAATCTTAGCCTATGCCTCATTTAAAGACTTTGTAGTGTACCAGATGGATGTCAAGAGTGCTTTTCTTTATGGTAAGATTGAAAAGGAAGTCTATGTTTGTCAACCACCAGGATTTGAAGACCCAGACTTTTCTGACAGAGTATACAAAGTAGAAAGACACTTTATGGACTGCATCAAGCTCCCAAAGCTTGGCATGAAACTCTGTCAACTTATTTATTGGATAATGGGTTTTAGAGAGGAAAGATAGACAAGACTTTATTTATCAGAAGGGACAAAGGTAATATTCTGTTAGTTCAAGTGTATGTAGATGATATCATTTTTGGCTCTACAAAGAAGTCATTATGCACTAAATTTGAGAAGATAATGCATAAGAAGTTTCAAATGAGCTATATAGGTGAACTCATATTCTTCCTGGGACTGCAAGTAAAGCAGAAGGAAGATGGAATTTTTATCAGTCAAGACAAGTATGTGACTGAGATTTTGAATAAATTTGGTTTTACTGATGCCAAGACAGTAAGCACACCTATGGAAAACACAAAAGCTTGCTCAAAGGAAGAAGAATGGTGAATAATGGATGTTTTATTTATATAGATCAATGATTGGTTTCATTGATGTAATCTTACTTCTTTAAGACCTAATATTATATTTGAAGTGTGTGCCTATGCAAGATACAAAGTCAACCTAAAAGTTTCACATCTTTATGCTGTGAAAAGGATTTTTAGATACTTAAAAGGTCAACCTAAATTGGGCCTTTAGTATCCAAAAGATTCTCCTTTTGATTTGGTAGCATACACTGATAGTGATTATGATGGAGTAAGCTTAGATAGGAAATCCACAATTGGAGGTTGTCAATTCCTAGGGTGTAGATTGATTTCATGGCAATGTAAGAAGCAGAATGTGGTTGCTAATTCCACAACTAAAGCTGAGTATATAGCCGCTTCCAATTGCTGTGGACAGGTGGCTTAATACCAAAATCAATTACTGGATTATGGATATAACTTTATGCAGACTAAGATTCATATTGATAATGTGAGTACCATCTGCATAGTTAAGAACCCTGTTTTTCACTCAAAGACAAAGCACATTGAGATTAGGCATCACTTTATTAGAGATTCTTATTAGAAGAAGCTTATCTAGATGATCAAGATTCATACAGACCACAATGTTTCAAATTTGCTCACAAAAGCATTTGATGTTAGCAGATTTCAATATCTAATTGCAAGTATTGGAATGCTTAATCTCTGAAGTCTTGATTAATGAAAGGATGTTTGAAATGGAATGAAAGAGCTGCTAAGGATGAAATTAGAGTAAGTACTTGTAACTTAAAAGTTTTTGCTGTTAAGTATAATTAGTGCTGCTAGTTATACTTAATACTGCTGAGTTAATAATGTTAGTTATACTTACTACTACTGGTATAATTAATACTGTGAGAATTGAGAGAAATAGTGAGCTGAAAAATAAAAAGAGAGATGCGTGAAATAAAAACAGACAGAGTGATTTAGTGAGAAAAAGAATTGAGAGAATTTGTGAGTTGAAAAACAGAAAGAGAGATGCGTAAAATAAAAATAGACAGAGTGAATTGTGAGCTAAAAGAATTGAGAGAAATCAAAAACAGACAGAGAGAATTGTAAGCTAAAAGAATTGAGAGAAATCAAAAACAGACAGAGAGAATTGTAAGTAAAAAGAATTGAGAGAAATCAAAAACAGACAGAGAGATTTTGTAAGCTAAAATGTTAATTTGATGATGGAAAAGCTGATTATAATAGAATTGGAGTTAATGCTGGTGATTCAAAGGTTAATTCGCTTGGCATAAACCTTACTACGTTGGTATAAGTAAATAGATCAATGGCATAAAATTACACTGTGGTAAAGTTCATCCGCTAGTCTAACTTACTGCTGGGTTACTACAACAGAAAGTTAATGCTGTTAGCATAAAACTTACAACTGCTGTTGCAATTTAATGATTTTAGCCATAAACTTACAATTGCAGGATGAACGTTAATGCCGTTAAGGTATTATTCAATAAATACTTTGATTAAGGTTTTTCAATCACTCATACATCAATTTTTAATCTTTCATATACTCTCTAATCATAAACCCTAACTCAATTTCATCATTCTTCATCAAAACCCAACACAATGTCGAATCTAAAGTTTGCTGATACTCACAATTTATTGCGTTTTTGGAGAAACCCACTGAAATTGAAGGTTTGAGGATTATATTAATTTCTGAATGCAAACCCTATCAAATATGCTTTAACTGTTAATCCTACAATCTATTGTTCATGTTTAATCAGTTATGGATATAGTCAAAGGCAAAAAAGGTATAATTGGGAAGTACAATTGCAAGCCCTAGTAGATAAGAAGAAGGGTAATATAACTGAATCCACAATAAGGAGAGATCTTCAACTAAAGATTGCTAATGGTGTTTGATTGTCTGCCAAATGCTATACTGTTTAAACAACTTACACTTATAGGATATGAAAAAACTTTGTCTGAAGCTTACATTTTACAGGCATTCCTTTTTCTCCCTCAAATGGAAATTTTTTATTCATACTATTTTACAATGCCTAAGTGCTAAAACTACTGCTTATAATGAATTTAGTAGCACTATGGCCTCTGCAATTATCTGCTTAGCCACAAACCAAAAATTTAACTTTTGCAAGTATATCTTTGATAGTATGGTAAAGAATGTGGATAGTATGGTAAAATTCTGGATGTATCTAAGATTCGTACAAGTATTTGTGAATAAACAAATTGGGGATATGTCACATTATAAAAGGATTTATGTTAACCCCTCTCATACTAAGAAGATATTTGGGAACATGAAAAGGGAAGGGAAAGGTTTTTCTAGAAGAGTTACACCTTTATTTCCAACCATGATGGTTCAAACTCAGGAAGAAATAGGTGAAGGTTCAGCTAATCCTATTGATCCCCATCGCACACCCATTATTACTCAATTATCAACATCTCAACCCCAGAAGAAAGAAAAACCAAAGAAGCCAAAGAGAAAAGACACTGAGATTCCTCAATCTAGTGGTCCTACATAGCCTATAGCATATGAGGCTGTCAATGAAGAAAATGTACCTGTTGATTAAAATATAATGCCTAAAAATATTACTAATATTTTTTTTTCACATCTTTACGTTTTGATAATAACAAAATATAAAAATGTTCAATGTAAAATTAAACGTAAACAAGTAATTAGTAGTAAATTCTCATTTCAACAAATACATCACTTAAAGGTATGAATAAATAAATGCTTAATGAATTTTATGATCAAAGAAAATTTTTATTCAACCTCACACTTTTATAAAATGTTGTAAACATTTTATAAACATTACAAAACATTTTCTATAATTAAAATAAATGTTTTATTCAAAATAAACATTTTAAATTCAAATTTTCGGACCTAAAACGGGTAGAAAAGTTTTTGAAAATTCCCCCTACAAAAAAGATAAACTAGGGAAGCCCTAGTCTTGGGCGGCGTGGTATCATGGGTGATGAAATGGGTAAAGGAACAACAAAAGGTGCTGGAGAAATAGGAAGTAAACCAGATGACCACTCGGGTAAGGGTGGTGTTTCAGCAGGTGGTGCTGGTGGTGGGTAAGCAAGAACATTAATGTAACTATATCGTCCTCCAGGTCTGTCCACATGGTGAGTGTGGGCTGCCTAGATGCTGACACCCTCTCTGGTCTGTAGAATACTAGTAATCTTAAGATCAACCAAGAACAAGAGTGAGATGTGGGTTGTGATGTTAGAGAGAAATATGATGGAAAATGGATGAATGTATAAAATGAAGTGTATGGAAAAATGGAACAACCAACCCTCTCCAAGACTAGGAGAGGGTGTATAAATAGTCTACCATGGCCGGCCATGGGCTTGGTTGGGCCACCCATGGGCCTTGGGCCGGACTAGATTACTAATCTAATCATGATACTAACTACGAGCTAAGACCTGTTACAACTTGGAAGTGACCGACACTTTTCGTGTTTCCAACAATCTCCCCCTAAGGGAGGTCACTCCAATTTACAAACTTTAAACCTAGCATACTATGCTTTATCCTTAGTCTTTAGCTCGTACTCTTGACTTTCTCTTGTGAATATGTTGTGGTGATCATTGACTTCTTGGATTGAGCTTGTTCCTTGAACTTGTATTTGACATTGTGATCTTGAGCATCTTTGAGATCATCAACCAAGCACAATCTCTACACCATCTTGTAACTTTGCCATCTTGTGGACTTGCGACTTCTGGACCGACATGCTCATACCATTCTTGAAAAGCTTTAATGTTGCATCTTTCTTGAAATTCTTTAACTTTAACACTTTGACACTTCTAGAAAGATGTGTGGTATCAGAGTAGCGGAAGTCTTTGAAACATGTACTTGAGCTTTCATGATGTCTTTATGTTTGTCGGTCGGGTATGAGCATGTGGTTATGGATCTTGTGAGCCAGCTGGAATCAGGAACCTCCACCACCATCTTTAAATAGCCTGCATAGAACAGTTAGCAATAAAGCGGGGGGACGAATATGGCTTTGTCATTCGTCCAGGTTTGGTTGGAGAAACCTTCAGATCCGTGAGGATCGACCTGTGATCAGATAGATTCAATTTAAGAAGAATCTTCTTGACAGGATTTCCAGCTGAAGTATTGACTCTTTCTAACACATAAGTATTAGATTCATCGTACTCAGCATGTTCTCATTATCGGAACGTCTCAAAGCAGACAGCACGATAAGAGTGAACCAGTGAGTTACTATCTCACCGATTGATATAGAAAATTGATTTGAAAATCAATCGGTGTATCACTTACAAAATTGTTTTTGTGACACACCGAGAGTGTTTATCATTTCAAAAATTCATTAACAACCGTTGATCCATTTCCTGGAACAAGTTTGATTCTTATAGAATCGCACCATCGTTTCTTTCCAGTTGTCACAAGTTTGATTCATAAAGAATCGCACAAGTTACCTACCATGAGCTTGTTTGATGTTGGCTCAAGCAGGATTTCCATCTTTATTGTGAATGAATTCACTCTGATGTTCTGGCAAAATCACAAGGATAATGCGAAGGACTCTTAAAATGTATCTTGTAATTCACATTGTATGAGTTAGCAAGTAGAATTTGACAAGTGTCCTAATGAGATTTATGGATGATCTCTTTTGGCTCTAGACTCAATAGTGCACTTTGATTTTAGTGATCGGAGGCTGGAGCTGAGTGCCACCTTTTCAATATCAACTAACTCGGAGTGAGAGAGTCAATAGAAATGAGTGTATCTCCGTGAGTTTTGAACAAGTCTTTCTAGACTTTGAGTAGCTTGTGGAGGGGTTGTGCATAGCGTCACTGGGTCCATGACAGTCTTCAATGTCAGACAACACCTTAGTGTTTTCGACAGCATATGTATTGACCCGGTTTCTGCCTAAGTGTATGGAGGGCTTCTTTCTTTTCACCCTTTATCCTTACATTTCTTTCCATTCTCTACCCTCAATGTCTTACTCGAGACTCATAACTAACACCTTATTGGGTTTTGTTCCAGGTTAGCTCCCATCTCAGTCAGCATTATTCCCTATTCTCACCTTTTCTCCTTTTAATCATACCTAAGGACTTCTACACTAACTAGTGGATATCCTGGGTAGATCCCTCCAGTTCTGCTGGATCATGATCTGAATACCTAAGCTAACGCGCCTTATAACATATAAATTTAAGCACCATGGTCGGTCTTTTGGTAATTTCATCACGATCCTTCCAAAAACTTGAAATTCGTTCAATCAAAGGTGTTTATATAAATAATCAAAAGATTACACTTTGAGAGTTTTATCATCATCACCAAAAGCTCCCCTTAACATGTGCATCGTAATCGTAGTACAATGCTAGGTATGGAAAAAAAAGTTTGGCATTGAGTCCATTTTATTTGATCACTTTTGTCAGTATTCATTAAGTCCAGGTTAATCACATTTTCTCCCCTTATCCAAAATGTTAATCCCTTGATATTTTGGATATCAATTGATTAACCGTTCGGGACAAAATATGATTATTCCAGCATATTGAACATATATTGCTCCCCTCAACTTTGAGGATATAAGATGATGCTGAGTACAATTATTTGAAAATTTTGAATTTACTAAGAAATTCTTGAAAAATTTGTACTCGAGCACATCTTATTTTTCACCAAAAAGTCTACACTAATAATGAACATATTCACAAGATAAATGTATTTACGAGGATTGACCTTTTTAAGATGAGAACAACATATGATAGATCATATGGTCCTTTGTAGTAGCCGTAGGTCACCCCCGTATGGTCGTCCACCGACAAATCTCTCCAAACTCCTCATTATCCTCCTTGTCTTTAGCCTTTTGTCAATCGCCTGAATCATAGCTCTTGCATTTGCCTTGTCACGTTGGCTCCAAAAAGTCTGTGGCAGATACGCCATTCTAATTCCCTTGAGGCGATCATTTAGAGCAGTCCGAACATCATCTAGAGTACCATCGCTGAACTTGTGTAGTTCGTCAATGCGCATCAATCTGTTCTTCTTGTCTTTGTTCTCGTAGATGAATCCTCTTGGATCAGAGTATGGTGTATAAGCGTCTTGTCTTCTCAGATTGGATCTGTACGTGTCAGGTTTTGTGAGGTTGAGTTTCTTCTGATAGCTTTCCTTATTTTTTCTTTCACACCCAGTTGAAATTCTTCCACAGCCTCTGGATACAAACGCTTCTTGGTAAACATTCCTTAAGGAGACATTAAATGCAATACTTCTTCAACGGTGAGATTTGTCACCTTTTCCTCACGAGAAGAACTGCATATCTTCACTGTGTTTGGATCCCTTAGTCTGTGGAAAGTCGCCTTCTTTAAACTTGTTAAAGAACAGTCATCATCCATTCGTACATTAACCTGTCAAGATGCTTATAGTCCTTGCCATTCGACTGATTTCCACCTTAGTGACAGGCAATAATCCGTCTTTTAGAGTAACGTCACGAGCTGATTCCCTTGAGGTCCGAAATGCATAAAACTGTCTTCGCTTTTGCCCAATGTGATATTCCTCATAGGGCGAATTGTCGTATTTGACTATCATTTGGCTCCACATTGAGTTAGGCACTAAGTCTTCTATCCATTTGATATGCCCGTAATCTGCAGCCGTAGTCTTCATAACTGAAATAGAGTACTTGCGGCTTGACTCACCACCACGTAGGTACTCAAGGTCGTTATTGATGAAGGTGGATGAAACGGTATAACACGACGACCTTGAGAATTTGGAACTAACGGTAGTGGCTGTCGCAGATCATGAGGATATTGGCGACCTTCAGGGTTTATCCAGTCCAATTTTTCGGTTGTGGCTTTGTAGACTTCCTCACAAAAATATTCAAGTTCAGTCAAACTCTTGCAAGTGCCTTTCATCAGCTCAAATGTTGGACCTGCTAGCAATTCAGGTGTTAGAGTTTGAACATTTAGCCGATTCATCACAAAAGCGGAGAAGTCAAATGTAGAGTCGGTTAGTTCATCGAATGACTCTCGAGGGTCTTGTTGTGCCAGATTGCTTAGCCAAGGTTGGACAGATTCATGAACGGCAGGAACAGACTTATTCCATGCATGATCAGGAGAAGGTAGTCGTGTAGGTTGTTGAAACCAGTCAGGAAGATGTTGGACCTCTTCTTCTGCTTGTTCATCATGGACACCTGTTTCAAACTCCTGGTGTGCCCAGTCTTCAAAGACATCTGTAGTTTGCATAGCTTCCTCTACCGGAGCAGATTGACTAGCAGATTTCTTGTGAGTCTTAGATCCTGTAGTGGTAGTCTTTCCTGCGGTCGTGGTTGTCGTTTCACTTGGAGCACTGGTAGAAGCGGGTTCTTTTCCTGACCTTCTTCTTTTGGACCCCCGGTCTGTTCCAGCGGAGGGTTCTTGATCATCATCTGCACCATCTCTAGGTCTTTTAATTGTGACCGTATCGCCATATGTATCTAACAAGATTTTGTCGGCTTCATACGCATCAACTAATGCCTTGTAGAGCTGCCTTTGAATATCTGACCTGTTGATAGAGTTGTTAGCTTCCATCTTGTCAATTAAGATCTTTTTCAGCTCTAGTTCTGAAAGATTTGCAGCTACAGCATGAGACGTGTTTGCTTCCTTTGATGATCGCACCAGAACCTCAGACTCGAGTTGATCGGTTACTAACTTCTCGATTTTTGGAGTAATTTTTGAGACTTCCTTTTTGACTTGTTCCTTGATAATTTTCTTCATTCCTTCATCTATTGAATCAAGGAATTGTTGATTTGCAGTAGAAGACTCTTCTCGAATTCTGTCATACTTCAATTGGACTGCAACGTCCACTGCTTCCTGCATTTTATTTGCTAGATATTGATCAACGATGCTAGGAATGGAGGAGAGCGCTTCAGCATATTGATTTGTTTGTCTGAGTTCCGAGAAGTTGTCTTCTAACGCTTTCAGTCTGTAATCAAAGCCAAACAACGAAGCAAAGTTAGGAAGATTTTGTAGCGAGGAGCTTGTAGTAGTAGCCGGTGTCAGAATTGGTGGTTGTTGAGTTTGAATGACGAGAGGATACGGTGTTGGAGGGCGATTGGTTTGTGCAGTGAAGGATGGCTCCATGATGGCTGTTATAGGAGTATCAATTAGAGAGGTGGCTTCAGTATGTTGTCCAAAAATATCATCAACACCGGTATCTTGGTTTGGATTCAGCATGTTGGAGACGAAGCCAGATGATACAGACGAGCTCTGTTGTTGACCATCAGGATTAACCGGAGTTAGGGTCACATGAGTGTCTTCAATTTCCTGGGTTGCTTGAACCTGGGGTAATATAACATCTGTCATTACATCATCTCTTCCATCAAGATCGGTATTGGTATCTTCGACTGCCTCATTTCCTTGATCCTCTTCATATGTAGCATCTTCATCCGACTTTTCTCCTTCAACATTCGCTCCTTCAACTTCATTGTCACTATCTTCATCATCTGATGATGAAATACGAGAGGGTGTATGAATTGTAGGATCGAAAGAATCATCTTCATCAGTTTCCTCTTCATGTATTATGTCCATCATCATGAGTTTGGTGAGCTTTGGATGACAAAATCATCACCAACATCTTCTGATTCATCTGTTCTTCATCATCATCTCATCTTGACTTTCGTCATCCATCGTCATGGTCAACATCATCTTCATCATTCGAGTATCCGCATTAACGTCATTGTTTATCTGCATCTTCATCATCTTGAGTTTGCTCATCATCTTGATCATCGGCAACTTGATTCACCAAGAGATATTCATCCCCTGAGTCATAATCAGTTGCTTCGGAACCCCTGGTGTAACACATTCCTTCATCTGCACCAGAACCACTGCATGAGAGTTTGTTGAGTTTCTTGACGGCTTCCTTTTTTGTGATTATTTGAGTTGCTCAGCCTTTGTATTCACAGTTATTGTCTCTCATAGTATCTTTGGATTTATTCAAAGGACTATCAGCTGTTCAAGGCTTATTCAGATCCTGTTTATAAGGACCTACAGATTGTATCTGTATCAGCTTTCTTCTTACTTCCTTTTGTCTTTGGAGGAATCGTTCCTGAAGCAATAACATAATACTCTTTGTATAAATCAGAGTTGCGGATGTCCTCGTTGGTTAATGCTACTGGCAAGATAGTCCCGTACAACTGAGTGTCTTCATTCCTTGAGATGACATTGATTGTTGTGAACATTGGGTCATCTCTGGCATAGTGCCAATTGACCTTGTTTCTTCGAGGAATTGAGGGGTCTTTATCCATGACGAAGTTAACAACTAACTTGGTGAAACGAGGATAGTACATCGCATTGCCCTTCTTCGTATTTTTGTTCTCAATCTGGAAAATGAAGTCCTCCCACAGAAGATATGCATAATCAACCTTCTTCTTATTGTACATACCCCACAAGATTTGAGCTTGAGAAAGACGAAGACTGTCGTAGGATGGTTTACCACTGAGACATTTGTTGATGATAGCTGTAAATGATCTCCAGGGTTGATGCAGTTTATTGACATTAACGTTAGTGATCTTCCTTATTTCTCTAGAGTGACCAAGACTAGCTAGAAATGCGAGAATCTCCTTCCCAAGAGGTGGTTCTTCAAACTTCTTATTACCGACTTTAGGGCAAATTAGAAGAATGTCTCTAAATTGATCAAGATCGAGAATGTGCTTTTTGTTATTCATCTTGAATCTGACAGATCGGTTATGAACATAAGCAGAGGCCCAGAATTCTTGCATATAGATCTCTGGAGCATCAGCAGTGACTTGGAATGCCTTGTAGAAAGGAGTGAGCTTTAACACATCGTAGACCACTTGAAGGGTCTTAATTACACATATCTTTTACCTCTAAAAACGAGCTTAAATGACCAAAAACAGACAAAAAC
>BQNB010073404.1:0-17549 GCA_026074375.1 Tanacetum coccineum
CTTCTTTCACCGCGTTAACAAATTTTACACAATAACTTTCTAAAATGAATTTATAATCTCTTTGTGGTCCTTTTTATAGTAAAACAAATAACCTATAATTTAATGTCAATTGAAAATTGTGTAAGCGAAAGTTATTCTTAATATTGCAAAAACGTCGTGGTTAACTTCACCATCTCAATCCAACATCTCTTCTTTCACCGCGTTAACAAATTGAACACAATCACTTTCTAAAATTAATTTATAATCTCTTCGTGGTCCTTTTTATAAAAAAACAAACATATAATTTAATGTCAATTGAAAATTGTGTAACCGAAAGTTATTAATTGTTATTTACATAATTGTATTTTAAATGTTTTTAATTAAAATCATTTATATTGTTAATTACAAACATTAATTTAATTTAACAGAACATGTCGGTTCTAATATTGGTATTTGACCAAATCTTTCCATAATAGGCAAGTGTCTTGGCAGAATTTTAAGCCTTTCCATTTAAGGAAAAACCTAAATACTTTATAGAGTAGTATAGATATAAACTTTGTAAATATCGGTATTTGGCCAAATCTTCTTTCCATAATAGGCATGTGTCTTGGCTGAATTTTAAGCCTTTTCATTTAAGGAAATACCTAAATGCTTGATAGAGTAGTATAGATATAGACTTTGTAAGTAATTAAAACACTCTTGCGTATTAATGACAACAAGCGTGATTGCTCGCGCGATGCTGCGGGGCGTTGATTTTTTTTGTGCTGGTTTATTTTTCGGTCTCAAGTTTTATACTTTGTTTTTTTTCTTATATGGCTTATTTGTTGGAGTACTAGTATTATAAACTTTGTGAATGTCGGTATTGGGCTAAATCTTCTTTACATAATAGGATGTGTCTTGGCTGGAATTTTAAGCCTTTCATTTAAGGAAAATATCCTAAATGGTGATTAGGGTAGTAAATAGATTTAAGTAGACTTTGTAACGTAATTAAAAACACTCTTGAAGTATCTTCTAATTTTGACGATCTAAAAAAAGGTTATGATAGTGTAAAAATTATTGGTGTTCTTAGGTATTGATTTAGTGTATTCAATCCAAAATTGGATACTCAAGCGAACATAATTCACTGTGTAAACTCAAACCAACTTCGGTTAGGGACAGTCCTGAATCAATATATAAAGTTAACCGTATGGTTGTCATCTCATTTATCCATGTGGGATTGATATACACCTAGGCCATGGACAGGAATCCGGAGTATTGCTCATTATTACTGCTCAGTCAGTCAAGGTCCTATGGTGCTCAGATAGTGAAATATCCAGATGGGATTCGGTTTTCCATGTCGACTGTGGGTCTTGTAAATATTACTCACCTTATCCTCCACTATATGTTTTACCCTTTTCTTTTGAGGATAACCAAAATTGTGTACTGGCCTATAGAATGGTTGTGTGGAGTCTCTGTTGTGCTGTGTGGGGGTTTTCGCACTGGGGATGGCTACGGAGGGCCCATGATTGAATCACTGTGGGGGCGTGATAGTGCTCTTTTGGTTTTGAATTATACTTTTGTGAAGATGGAGTATGGAGTTTTTAATGGTTCTTTGATGATGGTGCATGGCCATCTGGTTTGTAATTGCGAAACTTTGGGTCCTGTATGGTAAAGGCCCTCATCATTTTTCTTTGTTTGTTCTCTTCCTAGAAGATGTAGAATTGTATGGATGGGATTTTTTATTGGCTAAAAACGTTAAATTGAATTGTCACATTAATTTTATCACTTATTGTTTCAGAGAAGAATGCTTCGAAGGGGCCGCTTGTTTACCAAAAACCAAGTTTGCATCTTCATAAGATAAAAAATAAAGAAGATGTTCTGCACACACCACGTATCATGTATTTTAAAATATTTTTGGAAATTATTGGGTATAGTATGAGATTTAGGATTATTCGTGTTTTGCAAATTTATTATAATGTTGTGGTTGAACTATATATTATATTAGATAATATTAATTCATTAAAATAATTATTAGTATTAAAAAATTAAAACTTAATATTATTGAAAAGATGAAGATTTAAATAAAAATTATTGTTGTAATATATAATATTTATATAGAACTAATAAGATATTTAGTTTTTTGTAGAAAAATAATGGGAAAATATAAAGATATGGATATAAATCTATACTTAAATAATATATAGATTTACAATATTATAATATATAAAATTAACACTTACTAATGAATGAAATAAAAATTAGATAATATAATACCAACGTTAAATTATCATTAAATGAATAGCCTTAATGCATAATATAATGGGGTCATTTAATAAATATACTAATATATATGATTTAACAAAATAATAATTAAAAAAATATTGAAACTTTCTAAATTTTAGTGTATATCATTAAATGGTAACATAGTTTAATAAAATATAACTAATATCATTATATAATAATTATTATTGTTAAATAAATTATTGTATTAATAATGGCTTAGAATATTCCCTGGCATATGCCATGGTTTATTAACGTTTGTAGACAATAATCATCCCATCCCGGGGGTCCACAAGTAAAATTGGAATCGGTGCTACTGGCTTTCGTCTTGTTTTTCTAGGAAATTCCTTGCCGCGCACATGTGCTATGTAGCTTCATTGTTTTAGACTTGGGTACTTTGCCATCGTCATTGAGTTTGAAGCGTTTCTTCTTCTGAGTGGTTGTTGTTTTTTATTTTTAGCGTCCCAATTTTGTGCCAGGGCTTTTCCAGTTCTCGATGAGGTTTGAGGATTTCTTCTGGATCTAGTTAGATTTTTTTTTATTTTGTTGAACTACGTACACTCTTCTATCTGGTTCTGACCCCGCATGTGGTTATGCTTTGGTTTATTTTTTTTGGAGGTGTTTAGGTATCCGAAGCATATGTAGGAGTCTTTGCATTGAGTGCAGCTTTGCTGTTGTAAGATTGGTTTCGCATAGCTTTAACTGCGTCTTTTGCTGCTTGAAAGTTCCAGGGCTGGAGAACCGCTGTATATGCATGTCATACAGGATGGATAGATTTTTTGAATGCGAGCCAGTCGATTTGGGGTTTTGGTGGGGACTTAACTGAGAGCCTGGTATACGGTTGTATATATAGAAGAGATGTGCTCCGGGTTATTAGGCTGCGTGGTGAGGATTTGTGTTCTGGTGTGGTTGATGGCCTTGGAAAATGGGGGTGGAATGGTCTTCAGGATCGGCAGTCGAGAATGTCTTCCGTTGGCTGTAGTGGCGCATGCAAGGATTTACGAAGAAATTGCAGGGGGGTGTTTTTGTGGTGTGTGTGTGTGTCGCGTCTGCGGCACTGTGCTGTCCATGGTGGATGTGAGTGTAGCCGGTTTGCGCCCGTGGAATTTGTATACAACAAGTGGTGTTGCTGTAGTGCCGGAGTGCTTAGGCTGGATTTTTGACGCTTAGTGGTAGTAAGTCATAGATGGATGTGTGGGGGCAAATTATATATTTTGGAGGTGGGAAGAGTAATTTGTGGTATGGGGGTGGGGTAGGTGGCATGATGTTTCGGGGGCGGATGAGAGGCTTTGGCGGTAGGTCTAGTAGGGGAAGTGAAGGACGCTGCGTGGAACATAGAGTTAAGTGGGGTTGGGGGGTGAGGGGGGCAATGGCGTGGGGGGCAGGGTGGTGGCGAGGGGGGGGAGGTGGTGGGTGTTGGAGACGGAGGTGCTTTATGTTGTAGGAGAGGGTGAGTGGGTGTTGTTATTTTTCTTTTTTTTGTTGTATCTTTTTTTTTTTTTTTGTTTTTTCTGTTTTTGGTTTGTAATGTTCTTGTGCTCGCCTTTTCTCTTGATATTTCAAGCTGTCTTTTGGGGTTACAGGTTTTTTGTTTTCCAAGAGAAACCGAAGTTGTCGATTGTATAATTTTTACTCTTCCAAAAAATCTACTTCTAATGGTGTTCTAGCTACTTGATGCCTTATTTAGGGCCATTGGGCGGTAGCCAGGATTTGGATCTTTCTTGGAGTTTGGGTAGTTCTGTTGTGTGGGTGTTAGAAATGTTTGTGTGGGATAGAGTGCCTTGGTCTTAGAAGTCAGTTCTATGGAATCTTTTTTCAAAAAGATTATCTGTGTTCTTTCAAGATTTTATTGGGATCTTTTTTTTCAACACGTTGTCTTTTGGTTTCTTCGTTTTATTCTTTTTACCGGGAGTGTTCCCTCCAATGATGGAGTAAGAGCAAAATTCTATTAAGTCTTTTGGCCTTAAGCGAAGATAGTGAGTCTTCCGGGCAGCGGGCTGAATTTACTTTTCTTTAATCGTGTAGTATTGAAGTTTCCGGATTGAGCTTGTTTCAACTATTCCTTTGAGTCAACGATCTTCTGACTTGGACTTAGTGGCCAATTTTAATTAAAGTAAAGTGTTATTTTTAGTTTGATTAACAAGCGTTTACTTGTTTAGTTAGAACTATTGGTAATCGAGGATGTATTTTGCAAAACCAACTCCCAGGGGGGGGCGATTCGAGCACCGAGATCTTCCCAGTAGTTGCTTGTATAGCTTTTGTCTTGATTCTTCAGTTGTCTGCTTTTTTGAACTTGGCCAGACTCATCTGGTGATGGTTTTGTGAGGCTTTATTAAAACCCTTTGGTGTAGAGAAGGTGGTTCAACCCCTTCTGGAGTTTCTTTTGATTAAAGATTGCTTCTGTTAGGTCTAAGGGCCTTTTTTTCGGCACGCTGTGGTTATTGTAAGAATCTGTGGGGTGCTCCAGAGGAGCTATCTCTTGGAACTCCTCTTAGGTTAAGATCACTTTCTCTATGTTTTTGTGAGTGGTTGGGACTGTGGGAGTTCAGTTGAGAGTGAGATCTGTTTTGTTTGATTTTTTTTTTTGAACGTGGCTTCTTTTTTTGGTTTCTGCACTCTGTGTTTATTCTTTTAATTATCACTAAATTCAAGCCTTTTCTTAGACCAAACAATTTTGTGTAGGACTCAACCCACTCAAATTATTGTTTGTTTTTCAGAAATATCTTTGGGAATTTTAATTTTTGGAGTGAGCTACCTTAGGAACTTAGATTTTAAAACGATTATTTAATCACAAGCTAGATTATTTAGCCTAAATCGGTTGATGTAGGGTGTAGGAGACATAATTCCTCCCTTGTTTTGTGGCGTTAAAAATGATTATTATTCCAGATCTACAATGTCGTGATTTATCGTACCAAGAGTGTATTTATTGCTACCGAAACAGCGCTCTGGACATAACATTTTTAAAAACTTCTTGGGATTACGTTTTTTAAATGTACAAACTTGCGGGGTGAACTTATCCAATCGACGTTGGGTATACTTTTAAAACTTTTCGTCTCTTTCGAGGCTAATGTCCTTATTTTTTTAATAAGAAGCAATTTTGCGCGTTCTTTTTTTTACCAAAAAACAAGTGGTTTTATGACAATTTTTAAATAGAGATTGTTACCGCTTTTAGTAGAAGATTAGAAAGAAGAGAAGAAAGATTAGAAGAGATTTAGATAGATAGAGAAGAGTTTAGAAAATACGAATTATGATAAAAAATAATACCTTTACTCTTTTCATGAATTGTTTTTGTATTCCCTGAAGGTTTTAGCTTCCATAGAACTAACGCTTTTCTTAAGTATGTTTGGATATGTTTCAAGCTCTGATACCAAAAGATAAGTTTTGGGTGGGTAAATTACGTTGCCATGATTTTTATTCTTGTATTTAAAGCTCAAAAACTTAAAAATGGATAATTACAAGTTACCTTAAAAAACACACTTTAAATTTAAGAATACTACGGAAGCGTGGAGTGTTACAAGGGTGGAGGTGGTAATTGTTAGTAGTTTAGTGATGGTGGTGTTCGGATTTTAATTAATTTTTTTACAACTGATAGTAACCCACAAGCCTTTATTAGGGGGCTAAATGAATACATAATCATGCCTTTAGCATAAGGCATATGCTTGGGCATCTGGCATATTCCAAGGAATAAACCATGGCATATGCTCCAGGGAAATATCTGAACCATTAATTTTAATTACATTAATTTTTACAAATAATTAAAACATATGTGGTAGGGGTAAACACGACTTCATTTTTATTCTCCTTTTTTTTGTAGACTCTTTTTGTTACCTGCGGGCCCTTTCGAGATTGTGAGACAAAAAGTGGAACGGGAACGATTATTTTTAACGTTTGTAGATCCATTAATATCATCTCGGGTCCATATTAAAATGAATCGTCTATGCTTTCGTCATCTGTAGGGAAAAAAAAAAAATTTCCTTTACTGTTTGTAGCCGGTACTGTTGCCATTTGTCGTTGATTTGCGGTTTTATAATCTGTTGTGTCGGCGGTCGCTCATGCGTCATCTTCTACACGGGGTTCTTGTTGTTGTTGTATCCCAATCTTTTGTGCAGGGCGTTCCAGTGTCGATGAGGATTCTTGCGGCTTTCTTAGTGGTATTTGTGTAGAGGAGGGATTGATTTCTTGTGTTGTTATGTAAACGACGAACATGCTGCTCTCCTTGGTCTGAACGAGTA
Source organism: Tanacetum coccineum (assembly GCA_026074375.1). Classification (NCBI taxonomy): domain Eukaryota; kingdom Viridiplantae; phylum Streptophyta; class Magnoliopsida; order Asterales; family Asteraceae; genus Tanacetum; species Tanacetum coccineum. The sequence continues at coordinate 6,471 of BQNB010073404.1, forward strand.
ACCCAGTGTTAGTCTTTGTTTTTGATGATTTTGCAAAGCATATTTGAAGGCTTTCTTGTTATGAGTGGGTGTAGGTTTCACAAAGCTTTAATGCTTCTTTTGCTGCTTTGAACAAAGTTTTAGGTTCTTGAGCGACTGATCTCCAGACTGTATCTGATTGATGAAGTCTTGTTTGGGGGGGTGGGGTGGACCCTTTAATCCCTTGGTGCCAGTTGTTTTTAGATGCTCTGGTGTTTTTTCAGGTGTGAAGATAGTTTGTGGGAAGATTTGAGGTAAGTGGTGGGAAAGAGCTTTATGACTTCTTTGTCTTCGCAGGTGGAGTCTTCATATTCTTCTAAAAGGCATTAGTGGATGTTGAACATCCTTCATGGAGTGGTAAAAAGAGTTGCTACTGAATGCCTTTTTCAGGTCTCCGAGGAAGTCGGCTTTACCAAAGGGTAACAATTCTTGAAAGATGGTGTAATGGGGGGAAGGATAGGTGGGAAGGAGATTATCAGAATGGGTGTTATGTTTTCCGTCTTTTTGTGTTCTATGTGAATGGTGACGCCCTGTTCCTAGTGATGCATCGATGCAAAACGAGAGCCATTTAACCCTTAGAGGATTTGTATTGCTATTATTAGTTTTGTTGTGTAAATAAATAATGATGGCGTGACAATGGTTTTTCTTAGAGTGGGTCATGGGTTTTGGTAGGTAGTAAATACGTGTAATTTTCAGAGGGTGTGTAATGCATGAGTTATTTCGGCATCATTTGTGGTTTGAGTTATTTTTTTATTGAATGACCACGTGCATATGCATAAAATTCTTTCTGAACTTTCTTGGGATCCTCTTCTCTGTTGTTTTCCGTTTGACTCTTGCCTCCCCATCCTTCCATACAATCATTTGTTTCCAAGATGTGTGAGATTTTCCGGTGGAAATTTCCAGGTCCAGAAGATTGTGAATGTTAACTTTCTGTGTTTTTAGCGGTACTTGAGATCGTAGGTGATGTTGAGTCATTGTCTAAGTGTGTTTTTTTGATGTTAGTGCGGTTTCCCATTTGCGGTGTGCAGGGCTTTCCAGATCGAGGAGGTTCATTCGTCTGGCTGTTTTTTTTGTGTGTTTGTCTTATGCGCCTTGTGACTATCTGTTCATGGTGGTTGAGCGTGGCGAGACTTCTGACGAAGGTGGGATTGACCAGTGGGTTGCTGGGGAGCGAATTGCTATGTGGTGTCCAATTAGCTTATTGGGTGCGGGGATATTGTGTTGTATTTATGGAGTTTTGGCTGGGTTGGGTTTCGCATAGCTTTAACTTGTGCTCTTTTGATTGATTGAAAGACAGGGTAAAAGGGTCTGAGGCGAGGTTGCTGCATATGATGTAGTTTTTAATTTATCTTTGCATTAAGATATTTCCAGCTGATGGGGGTTGGGGTTGGCCTTGATGTGGTAGTTTTGTATAGTGCTCTGGTTTCGTCAGATGCGATTGGTGTGTAGATAGTTTTTTGTGTAGATTTATAGGAAGTGGTTGAGCTTCTTTGATTCTTCGCAGGTAAGTCTGTTATTCGTTTGAAATAGATTCCCCTCCCCCCCCCACCCCCCCCCCCCCCCCCCCTCCCCCCACCCCCCCCCCACCCCCCCCCCACCACCCCCCCCAAACCACCCCCCCCCCACCCCCCCCCCCCCCCACCCGCGCCCACAACCTCCCCCCTCCCCCCTCCCCCCCCCCACTTCCTCCCCGAGCCACGACAACCCTCACTCGACCCTCCACCGCCACCACACTCCCCCCCTCACCACCCCCTCACCCCCCCCCACCCATGAGTTCCATCCAAGAACCCGCTTCGCTGCCCTGTCGCTAATTTCCTTCATTTCTTCGTGATTCTGCAAAAAAAAGGTTAACAATTCTTGAAAAAAACAAAAATATAAAAAGAGGGGATTCAGCAAGGGTGGTTTGATGTTCTAGGGTGGCCTGCTTTTATTATGTGTTATATGTGAATTTTGTGCCTGTTCTGGTGTCGGTTCTGCAAACTTGATACAGTTAACCTGGAGGATTTTTTTGCTAGTAGTTTTGTTGTAAAAAACTAATGGATGCTTGACAATCTTGTTCTTAGAGTGGAATTCTTGTTTGGATAAGGTTGTGAGAGAAGTAAGTTAATCGTCATTTTCTCCAGGGTTTGTTAATGCAATGCATTGATTTCGGCATCAATGTGTGGATGGAGTTTATTTGAGAATTTGCCATTTTGCTATATGCAAAAATTTCTTTCTGGAAGTCTTCTCCAATGTATCCTGCGGGTTTCAACATATCAGGACAGGTTTTGAATTGTTCTTGGAATGCCCTGCTTCCTTCTTGGTTGAAATAAATTGGTGCATTATTTTTCTAGGAATTCTTTTTCACCTGACTTCTAACTCAGAATTTTTAATGAAATTTTCTGTTTGGTTTGAGTTTTTTGATGTTTGGATTTTAATTCGTAATTTTGTGTGACCTTATTTTGTAATTAGTTTGTTTCAACCTGAGCCTTCTGATTCGATATTTCCTCGTTCTTGGATGTTAAGAGTGGCTTTCGATATCGCTTTGGCAAGGATTGTCCTTTTTTTGAGGTGCCCGCATTGACTAAATAGTAGAGTAGGAGGAGGTATCTTGAAGATGCTTTCTTAATTTTTGGAAATAGCCTTGCTTATTTATGAGTTAGCCTGGTGTCTTTGAATATAAGCTATGATTCGAAGACGATAATTGTGTTTGTGGCTCCAGTGCTTTTTTGGAATGACTTTCTTGTTTTTATGAACTTGTTTGAGCTTGTGTCTATCTATTGTAGTGGGTTTCCAAAAGTTGTTGCAAATAGGAAAATCAAAACGCAACTTTTAACATTGTAAAGTTGATTTGTAATTTTCCTTATTTTTGGACTTGTTGTTGCGTTTCTTAGAATTATGAATTCTGTCTTACGCCAAGGCCTTACAACATTGAGTGTTTCCCAATGTGGGTGGAATCTTCTTTAGGAAAACTGGACTTCTGCTCTTTCTTCTTTTCTGCAAACTGAGCTTTTGAGCTCTCTTTATTTCTATTCCTTTTGTTCTTCTAAGCCTTTCCCCCCCCCTTTTTTAATTAATGAGATGTATTCAATTAATGAATGTTTTTTAAGGGCGGATTTTCAGTGAGATGAAAGTATCCCTTAAGTAAAATGATTTCTTTTGTACTGCCATTATTTCTTCTTTTCTTGTGCTTTAGCAGATTTGTTTTCATTAGTACTCTTTGGTCTTTGATTCTCTGCTCATTCTGTTGCACTTGTTTTGTCTTTTCTTGCAAAAGTTCTTAAGAAGCTTTTACTTCATTGCTGTTTGGAATGTCCTTTTTTCTTCTTGTTTTTTGTTTTGTGGGGCTGTGTTCTTTTTTTTGACATTAAGTGTTTTTGCAAGTTTATTTCTGGCACAACGGGCCAGCACATGTTGTGAGTAGGCATTTTTGGGGCAAGGCAAGTTTGGAGGTTTTTGGGGGCAAAAGGCAAAATAAGGTCTGGACTCTTGTCTATGGTTAGTATCCCACAATTAATAGGGATGGTTATAGGTTTGGTGACATGTTTTCATTCCATTTCAAGCTCAAATTTCTTTTACTTTTTGGCTGGGTAATTTCTTTGTTTGATTTTTCCACGATCCGACGGTTTGAATCCATTTCTGCTATTTTTCTCTTTGTTGGTTGGTCCAGGATGGGGAAACATAAAAGCTTGATGGCTAAATGATTATCTTCTTCTTTCAGCGCGTCTTCAATACTCATTCATATTTATCGCCATTATTTATTCAAAAAATTGTTGTTTCTTCATACAGGAGTTCGTGGGACCATATACATGTTTGTTGATGTGTTTCTCCTTCTCCGTGTGAGGGAGTGTTATTATGGGGTGCTGCTTATATGTGTCGTAGGGTAGTATGTGGCGGTGTTTCTGGTTGGGGGTGGGGGTTTGGGTACGAGTAAGCTGATAGGATGTATTGGACCTTTTAGGTAGGGTTTTGATTGATTAGAGTTGTGTTTTTTTGGAGTTCTGTTTGAATTTGGTTTTGATTGGTGGGGGTTTGTTTGGTGTTTTGATTTTTTTGGGTTAAATGTTTGCAGTTGGGGGAATTAGGTGGTTTTATTCTTTACTGTTTAAATTGTTTTATGTATATTCTTGGTATCTTAATTTTATTTTTAGTTTATTTAAGTTTTATTTAATTATGTGTAAGACAAAGTTCCCAAATATTGTTCATCAAGGTGAAATTGTGTTATTAGCTGCTCTTGCAATCGGGGATTTCCTTGTTTTTATCTTCTGCTATCTTTTGCAAAATGCCACCTTACTTTCCCCCTTCCTTTCGCACAAGTAAAGCATTTGCATTTCTTTATCGCCCTTATCGTCTTTGGTATGGTCTCTTGATGGCGTTGACTATGTGATATTTATGAGGCTTTCCTTTGTATGTTCTTGATTTTCGCATTACATATTTTTTCCTGTTATTTATGAAATAAACCTAGAATTGGTTATATGGCAGAACAAAGAGATAAACTCTATATTCTTTAACGTGTGCTGCATCTTTTCACATTTCTGAGACGAACGTATGAGTAAAACTTGATTTGGAAGGTAAAACTCAGAGTAAGACCAGGTTGTTTATTCCTGATGATCCGCGATCTTTTCGGAAAGGGAGGTGGAAGTGTGGCCAAATAACATTTTTGTTGTTGAAGGAAAATATAATCTTCCTGATTTGGTTGCCAATTGCCTGAAATCTTCTAAGAATGACCACAAATTTTTGGTTTCTTCACAGGTTATCCTGTCCAAGTCCCTATATGCTCTGTCTTGCTCATCAGTTGAGCCACGATATGGGTCTTCTAGCAGAATTAACTGCCTCACTTAAGATGTTATATTTTGTGGTTCATCTGCAATTGCTTCAAGAGCAGAATATGCCACTCTGGGCTATGCAGTTCGCCTTGCTGATCCACATTAAGTCTCACTTTCTCAAGAAGACTTTCCACAAAAGCTATATTTTGCTTTATTGTCAGACATGTTTGATTGTTAAGTCTATTGATTGTTATAGACTCCAATCTGGATATACTTTGACCATAGGCCTGGGTTAGTGGGTATACGAGCATTACTCAGATTCAGTCTGCTTGTGGTAGAGGTCACTTGGAGTTGTAATATCACATATCCTCCACTGAATGTGTTTCCTTTTCTTTGAGGGATAACCAAATGGTAGTTGGCTATAGAATGGTTATGGGATTCTGTTGTGCGGTGGGGAAGATGGTGGTCTATGATTGAATGATGTGGGGGTTGATAGTTTGGTTGATTCTACTGTGAAGAGGGGAATACATGTTCTTCATGTTCTTGATGAAGGGTGTTGCCATTGTTTGAAATTTTGAAATTTGGGTTGGTAATAATCATGCATTTTCTTATTCTTAGGGAAAGTTGAAGAATTGTATGGTTCTCAACGCTTTGCTGCGAATTGGTTTTCATTCGCACTCGGATTTCTTCTTTTGTTATAGCGAGAGTTTCACCATTGTGGGTAGGTTTTTCATCAAGAAATACTTGTGATTTTGATGCAAGTTTTTTTGAATGCAAGAACTTTCGCCACTTTCGTTCATAATCATCCCATAATCAATTTCTTTCTTTCTAAAATTGTTTCCTTTCTGGGGTTTCGTCATAGTCTGAGAGAAGTATCTCCCCAACCAGTTGCTGCAATTTTTCTATCTTATTGGGGTTCTGTTTTTTTTGGTTGGGTGGTTGCATCTTACCTGACAATAAATAATCATAGTTTCAAGATGGTTCCCCAGTGGTTTGTTGGACCATGTGTCCCAGTGATTGTGCTTGATCGTTTTGGATTGTTGGATCGCCTAACTTTATTTAAATGGTTTTTCTTCTAGGATTCTTGCTTCATTTAAAGCAATTTTCACAAAAACATGTCATAAGCGATATGGTCTTTCTTGCGGAATAATGTAGTTGTAAGCAGATTCATTTGAAGGGTCTCTTCGTCTTCATCCAAGTTATATTTTCTTATTCACTTCTCGGTCTGGTTGATCAACTAAGTGATACTTGTTGGTTGAGGTGTTTGTCGGTATCTTTCAAATCAGAGACTTATGATTCTATTTGCTTTATTTATGCAACCTTGATGGGATAGTTACTGATGTTTACTCAGGTGGCTTTAGATAAGCTATTCCTTTTTAACTCTTCTTACTCTTCTTTCGTCAGGAATGTTGTGATGCTTGTTGTGGTGAGATATACCAAAACGTTGGTTTTCCAATTATTGGATTCCATATAACTGGTTGTTTGATATTCATGCCTGTTAAGGACATTGGCTAGCAGTAGGTTTCTGTCACACTTGCCAAGTCTCATACCCATGTGTTTGTATAGTGCAAACTTCTAATGATGTGGAACGTCATTGACAACTTAGATATATCAGGGATTGTAGGATAGACTAATTGGCGTCATGCTGAGAGGTCTATCTTCCAATGGTTGCAATCAGTTGTCGGCTATCTTCCCATCTAGTGGTCTCGGAGGTCAAATAGAGGATTTGTTCCTGAACTTCTACGGTGGGTGGGTGTGCTTATCATGGAATATCCAAAGTGGATATGTGAAGTCCTGATTTTCTCTGACTTTCATAAGAGCTTAGTGGCATTAATCGAAGAATTTATTTGATTTGCCAACACATAAAATTCCTTTGTTCAGCAGTAATGTTCATATACTCTGTGTCGGCTGTACTTTATGATTTGAATTAGAGTACTTATTGCTGGTGGGAAAAAAGATTGGATCGACTTTTCTTGATATTTCAAGCTTGTCTTTCTGGGTTACAACTGTTTCAAGAGTTGATGTTTATTTACTCCTTCCAAAACTTTTCTTGTTGTTATAGCTTATTGATGCTATTTCGGGCACATATTTGTCGGTAGCCACGGATTTGAATCTTCGTGAGTTGGAATGTTCTGTTTTTGTTTGTGTTAGAACTTTTTTGAGGATGCTAGGTCTTCCGGAAGTCATTGTCTTTGAAGATTTTCAAATGTTCTTAACGATTTTCTTAGAATCTTCAAAGCGTGTATTTTTTGTTTATTCTTTTTACGGAGTTTTCCACGATGGAGAAACTAACAAGTCTTTTGGTAGCTTGATATTGAGTTTCAAAGGTCAGCGGGCGGAAAACTTCTCTTTCTTTAATCTTATGAATTTCCTGCTGTGTTGTCAAACTTTTTTCTAGCATAACTAACTTCTTTTTTTTTGGGGGGGGACTTTGCTTAGTGGCCAAAATAAAGTAAAGTGTTATTTTGTTTTTATAACAGCGTTTTATTGTTTAGTCAGACCTATTTTTTATCAGTTTGTTTTTGAAAAACAAATGCTGGCGATTCGTGATCTTCAGTAGCTAGTATTACTTCTTGATATTCTGTTGTTGCTTTTTTGAGTGCACGACTCATTGGTGTGAGCTTTTAACTTCTGTTGTTAGAAGGTGTTCATCCTTCTGGTTATTTTGATTAGTCCCTTTGTTAGTCGAAGGGTTCTTTTTCGGACTACTTTGGTTGCTCAGCTATCTCTTGAACAAGGTTTAAGACTTCTCTTTTAGTTAGTGGTTTGGACTGTTGGATCTTAGTTAAGATTTGTTAAAGGTTTTTCTAGTTTCACTCTGTGTTTTTATAGTAAATTCATCACAAGATTCAAGCTTGTCTTGACAATTTTAGACTCTAGGGATAAGTTCTTTTTGTTTTCAGAATAATTTTGTAATTTTTGATGTGCTACCTTAGAAAATAGTTTTTAAACGAAAAAAAAAAAATGGTCAAATGGGCCGGCCCAAGGTGGGAGCCCAATGGGCCGACGGTTTTTGACTGCATAAGAGCTGGACCTTTCACGCGTTGCGGCGGGGCTTGTTTTTGTGTGATTTTGATTACATAGCCCGGCGTTGCCGCGGGGCATAATTTTTTGCGAATATGTTTCGAATGAATATTGAATGGAAATGTGTCCACGCGTTGTGGTGAGGCTGACTTGTATATTGTAATATTGAGCTCGTTTTGTTCGCAATTCGAAGATCTTTCCGCGTGTATTTTTTTATCTGAATGAATCGGTAGATATGTGTTATATATTTGATAAATACTGTTTATTATATAAAAAATCATAAATAGTTAAAAGTTGAGGGTACGTTTTGTGATTTTTCTTTTTTATTTTATTTATATTAAACTTCAACATTTTTTATAAAATCATGCGTATGTCGGAAGCGTTGCAATATTGGGCTCGTTTTGTTCGCAATTCGAAGATCTTTTCGCTAGTATTTTTTTATCTGAATGATTCGATAGATATGTGGTATATATTTAATAAATAAAGTTTATTATATAAAAAAGTCGTAAATAGTTAAAAGTACAGGGTGCATTTTGTAAATTCTCTTTTTTAAATTTACTTTGGGCCGGAAGAAGCGTATTATTTTTTAACGTGGGCCATTGTTGGATTGGGTTTCTAAGCAAAATGTAAAACGACGTCGTTTATTTCCATTTATAGTATATACGTATAATAAAAAGTTAAGTGTACAAATTACTGGTGTTCCAGCAGAGAATTGATATATGTATCAATCCAACATTGGATACACAAGGAACATAATACACTAAACTCAAACCAAATGGTTAGTGCATACCTCACTATATAAAGTCGTATTTTCTTGTCAATTATCCATGTGGGATATAAAAGCCAACTCTTCTTCTTTGATAAAAAAGTGATACAAACCAGTATATGCTTTAACCGTTCTTGTAAAGTGAATACGACCAAATTTATAAAGATGGTCTTTTTGCATTTTTCCCAAAAGCAATGACATGTTTGCAAGGTAAATCTATGAGGTACATTAGTTCTTCTGCCTATAGATTCATACAATTTGCCTAAAAAAATTAGAAAATAACTTTCAAGCATCTTGTTCGATAACTTAATAGTTCTTCCGTTTTGGTGACATCGTCGTCTGGGCAGACTCGGTTGGAAGTAAACACCTATATACAAGTCTCAAATAATGGTCTGAAAAATATGGTAACTTAGAATTATACAAAATTTATATTCCTCAGGAGGTAAAGGTTTGTAACAAGCTTGTAGTTTCCGAGGCAACAAAAGGTCATATTAATGTGTTTTTTTCACAGCATGCAACCTCAAACGTAAATCGATAAAATGTATATATCTTACATGTTATCTAACTATATTCGTCATGCTCAACTTAGTTTCCGTCACCGACAGGTGCCTAACGTTACTGACATTGGACTCAAAGCCGAGGGCTATAAAGAAAGTTGTGTGTCATTGGTGAAGGTTTGATGGGCTCTGGATAGCCACTCGAGCGTAGATATGCCTTTAAACATTATACATTTACACATTTCACAATCAAAACGACACAGTTTTGACACCATTTCACTGTTCATTTTAAGCACTGTAGCACTGCTACAGTGCTACAGTGCTGGGCAAAAAAGCCCAAAAAATTTAGCCCAAAAATTTGGGCCGGCCCAATTAGTTTTTTTTTTTTTTTTTTTTTTAAATTGTTGGCACAAAATAGGGAGGAAAAAAATGTTACAAAAGTACCGACGCATTCAGATAAAAAAATATCCGCGGTAACATTTCCGAATTGACTTCAACAGGCCCAAAAATTTGGGCCGGCCCAATTAGTTTTTTTTTTTTTTTTTTTTTTTAAATTTGTCGGCACAAAATAGGGAGGAAAAAAATGTTACAAAAGTACCGACGCATTCAGATAAAAAAATACCCGCGGTAACATTTCCTAATTGACTTAAACAGGCCCAAAAATTTGGGCCGGCCCAATTAATTTTTTTTTTTTAAATTTGTTGGCACAAAATAGGGAGGCAAAAAATGTTTCAAAAGTACCGACGCATTCAGATAAAAAAATATCCGCGGTAACATTTCCGAATTGACTTAAACAGGCCCAAAAATTTGGGTCGGCCCAATTATAAAAAAATACCCGCGGTAACATTTCCGAATTGACTATACTGAAAAAGTAAACCCGCACTATTAAATATGAGACCGACAAAATAAACTCGCACAAAATTAAAGGAAAAAAAAAGAACAGTGCTACAGTAGCGCTACAGTACCCCGGCCCAATGGGCTCGGTTACTGTTCATCGGCAAAAAAAAAACTTTATTATCCCTCTCCTCTTTTTTGGCCAAAAATAAGATTTTTTTTTTACAGGAAGTACTTTCATTTTTTAACGCCCGCAGCAACGCGCGGTTAATCTTGCTTGTTGGGGATAAAAATAAATATATTTTCATTCCCAAGAATTTCAAATCGACGCCTTACCTCTATCACATTTCTTTAGTAAGGCTTTCTTTGTTTTTTCCAAATAACATTTTCTAACCTTTTTTCATCACTTGTGTTTGCAGTTTCTTAGACGTTTTTTGTTTGTTTTTTTGCAGAGATAAGTGGTAAAAATCACTTCTAACCTCTTCAAAAATTCAGACAAAATATTTCACTTCTTACCTCTTCTTCTCACTTCTTTCTACAATAATTAAATAATTCATACTTTTTCTGGATTTATACGTTTTCAAGTACTTTTTTTTACGTTTTCATCCATTTTAATCCGTTTTCTACGATTTCTACGTTTTTCTACGATATATAATATTTTTTTACGTTTTCATCAGTTATTTTACGTTTTCGTCAGTTTTTTTACGTTTTCGTCAGTATTTTTACGTTTTCGTCAGTTTTTTTACGTTTTCGACATTTTTTTACGTTTTCGCCTGTTTTTTACGTTTTCGTCAGTTATTTTACGTTTTCGTCAGTTTTTTACGTTTTCGTCTGTTATTTTACATTTTTGTCAGCTTTTTTACGTTTTCGTCCGTTTTTTTACGTTTTCGTCCATTTTTTACGTTTTCGTTAGTTTTTTACGTTATCGTAAGTTTTTTTTATGTTATCGTCTGTTTTTTACGTTTTCGTCAGGTTTTTTATGTTTTTTACGTCTGTTTTTTTACATTTCGTCCGTTTTTTACGTTTCGTCTGTTTTTTTACGTTCTCGTCTGCTTTTTTTAAGTTTTCGTCTGTATTTTTACGTCTTTGTCAGTTATTTTACGTTTTCGTATGTTTTTTACGTTTTCCTCCGTTATTTTACTTTTTCGTCTGTTTTAACGCTTTTGCCTATTTTTACGTCTTCGTTCGTTTTTTT
>BQNB010073404.1:18681-32127 GCA_026074375.1 Tanacetum coccineum
ATTACAAAAGAAAATAAAGAATTAGAACTCACAACTTAATTAATCAACTCAGAAGTTATAGGTAACTGGGATTTCAATTTGGTGTCCACGAACAAACAGACCTATCAACTCGGAAGTTACAAAAACTTCAACACACAACCAAATTAATGTTGCACACACAAAAGATCTAGGTTAATATGCTTTGCAAAGACTAATAATATGAATCACTAAAACTTTTTGTTGGGAAAATATTAAGCCATCTGCCATTGCTCCTACTTCCCTCTTACCAATTCATCCCAAGTAATAATAAATCAGTTCCTTTAAATTCTCTTCGTTAACTATGTGCAGGTTTTTCAATTTGTAGTGCGTTCTCGTTACATACATCAGCACCTAACAGATAAAACACATGAGGAGTTGCAATCGGGGAGCGAAGAAGGCCTACAAATTCCGGGGGCCAATCTTTACAATTAAGAGATAAAAAACATATTATATAAGAGGATGTTTATTTCTGAGTAACACAGCTTTAAAGTTTTGAGGAAAGTTGATAAGCCAATCTAATTATTATCACATGAACTCTGTTTTGATACAACATAAGCTTATAAAGCTATTAATTTCTTTGTAAATAACCAATACATCGTTTGAGGGGGGTGTAACCTTGTAAGTATAATGAAAAATTGAGTTCCATGTTGCACGTTCTGTATACATAATACAGAAAAAATAAAAGAAACAAAATTTCATCATGAGAGTTTGGAGAAGAAGATACGTAAGATACATATGTGGTTCATTAGGATAATACCTTGGTTTTGTGATTGATATCTTCTTAAAATCAATTCCTAAATTATATGTACATTATATACCGAATTTTAATTCTATAGATTAGGAGTATTTTTTTGGTAATTATTTTTTGCATGACCTTATATATTTTAACTTGCAAGATATAATAAAAAAATCACCTAATCTAGTGGTTGAGTGGTTTGTTAATATTACAAACAACTCAAGTTCAAATCTTGTAGGCTACAAATTTTTTAGAAAAACGAATTTTACAAAAAAAAAACTAAAAAACGAATTTTACCAAAAAAAAAATATAGTAATGACATGGCATCCATGATGACATGGTGTTATGATGTGGCATAATATGGTCAAATGGCTCCGGTTATATATATGTTTTTTTTAGAACGACAACTATTATAAAACCATCTAGCAAGAAGCCAGAAAAAGAAATACAAAGAGATCAAATAGGGGCGTTGCAACCGACTATCCCAACTAAAAGTACAATTATATAAAAATATAATAATATATAAATATATATATATATAATATATATATAATATATAAGAATATATATTTATATAAATATAAATAATTGTTAAAAATATATAATATAATAATATAATAGTTACATAACCCGCCAGCGCGATTTTGTTTTCAGTAATTTTTATAAGAAAAGGTTTGTGTGATTTTTGGTTAATAACTGCGATTGTCGAGTCCAGTTCTCCCTTAAAGGATCAAAACGGTTTAGTTATTTATGGGTGGGTGTATTTTGGTCCCGTCAATATTAAAGTGTTATGTAAGGTCTTGGTGGATCTGTTTTTTCTGACCACTATCGCGTCATTACAGTTTCAAATATAGCCTTCATAGATTATATATTTAATGCATGGTGATGTAATCTGGAGTAACAAAGCACATTCTATCTCGATCCATTATCATAAAAATACAAAAACTTTATGTGAATATGAATGTATCAATAAACTTTATGCATTTTTATTCCATGGCTGATTATGAGGAAATGGTCACAGGATGTTCGTGGTGATCCGGATCAACGACATAAGACGTTCTTACGGTCCTTTGCAGACCCGTGCCTTTTTACTCCAAAGGTTAGTATATCTTTTAGGCATTTATAATTATATCTGCGAGTCACTTTTCATATCCAGTGCCTTTGTATGGCGAGGCTTCAACCCACAAGTATTACTTTGTGTACATGTCAGTTAGTGTTTCCAATTGCTGTATTAGAACATAAATACATAAAACGCATATGTACGGGATACCTTGATTCAGCTACGGAAGAAGCCATGGAAGAATTCAGAAGGTTTGAAGAGGAAATGGAGCAATAGTCGAACAAGGAGTTGCAAGGTCTGTTGTCTATAAGCGAAAGTGAACGAACGATAGGAAAAAGGATGGACGAAGCTGCTGGTTACACGTCGAATAAATATGTTGAGGCTGTTTTGAATTCAACAACCGTTGTAGTATTGCCTTATCTGGTAACTTCGCAACTATGTTGTTTTTATATTAGATATATGTATCACACAATACACACATGAAATGTTTTCCGAAATAATAGAACTGGATTTCATTAACTCTAGGATTCTACTCCTTGCGAGTTGCTTCCCAAAAAAAAGGGTGGTGACAAAAATAGTTGCCCCCGCGGCAACGCGCGGGTTAAATTCTAACTCGTTATAGTACTAATCCTTAATTGACAAAATATAAACCTAGAATGCGTGTGTCGTGCTGCAGGACTACGGATGCCTTATTTTATTGAAGATAAAAGTGGTGCTCAGTCTATTTTACATAAAGAACCCTTCTGAACTTTTATAAAACCGGCATACAACAACAAACAAATTATGAATAAAAAGCACTCGACTTATTTTAAAAACAGTTATGGAGCACATGGGCATTCACATATTTTTATTAGAACGGCGGGCATTCACATATCGATCCATCGAGTGACCATTTATTAGAGCTTCAACAGCATATTTTCATGTCGACTGATAATACGGCGGGCATTCACATATCGATCCATCGAGTGACCATTTATTAGAGCTTCAACAGCATATTTTCATGTCGACTGATAATACTGAGGTAGCAATGGAGCATCACAGATTAGGTACTCATAGTGAGAATGACTATTTTGTCTTTGGATCTAAAACTTGGGTGTTGCTTATTTTTTCCTCATGTAGCATCTGATAATTGTTTTGACGTTGCAAGTTAATGAGAATGGAGAGCGGGAGCAGCTGCTGACAAAGAAGTTAGTACATTTTGGCTTTTTTTATGTCAAAGTGTTGGTTTTTGATTCAAATGTTATGACTCTTTCTTAGACATGAAAATGTGACTTGAATTGTAGCATTTAGATTGAATGATAACCCTACTGTAGGTCTTACATTTCAAACGAATGAAGACACCACATACCTTGTGAATACGTACTATACTATGCATTTTTTCTTGGGACTTGCTACTACCAAGTATTCCCTTCTTATAGGGGGTGTTGATTGGTTCGGTTATCGGGTTGTTCGGTTAATTTTTTTTTGGTCAACCCGAAAACTGAACCGAACTAGATTTCAACCGGACCGAGAACCGAAAACCGAATTTGGTTCGGTTTTCGGTTGACCCAAATAACCCGAATGTTACTATTTATTTAAAAAAAAATTAATTATTACATAAATATTTAACCAAAAAAAGTTTATTTCAAGTATAAAAAGTGTTTTTTTAAATTACGATAAATTTTTAATAGTATATATATATATATATATATATATATACTAGTTACATAACCCGCCCGACGTGCGGATTTGTTTCAGTAATTTTTTTAAGAAAAGGTTTGTGTGATTTTTTGTTAATAACTGCGATTGTCGAGTCCAGTTCTCCCTGAAAGGATCAAAACGGTTTAGTTATTTATGGGTGGGTGTATTTTGGTCCGGTCAATATTAAAGTGTTATGTAAGGTCTTGATGGATCTGTCTTTTTCGGCCACTATCGCGTCATTACAGTTTCAAATATACTTTCATATATATTTATTTGCATGTGATGGTTATGGGAGTAACAATGCTCATTCTTCTCGATCGGGAAATATCTATGTTTCCACAACCTATGCTACATTGATGATGAATAATCAGAACATGAACTCGATAAGCTAAGCTTGCATGCACTACATAACATGAGCGCTCTCATAATGGTGAATCAAACAAATTTAGTCAATCATCAACAAATGTCAAACATAAAACCCTCAGGTGATCGATCAATCTGAAATGATGAATTTTCATTCTCGACAACCAAGTCAAAGTCAAATATAACAAAATCAGCAAGCTCAGTTTTCACGATACTCTATGACATGCTTTGCCATTAGTCACACAGTTCAATCATGTTTGACCATGTCTTTTTAAGTAACAATATTTAGGAAAAATTCTCAAAATAGACCGGTCGCTTAAAGTGTTTACCTTTTTTAGACCTCAAAAAATAAAATTCTCAAAATAGACCAGTCGTCTGGTCTCTCAAGTCGCCTAAAAAACTTTTATTGTACTTTTAGGAGACTTTTTTGTCCTAAAAGTAACTTAAAAGTACATTAAAAAAATTCTCCTAAAAGTACATTAAGTAGGTATCTTAAAAATATGTCTGAAAAGTAACTTACACAAAAGTTAAAAATATTTTTAGGCGACTTAAGAGACCGGACGACTTGTCTATTTTGAGCAGTTTATTATTTGAGGTCTAGAAAAACTTTAGGCGACCGGTCAATTTTTGAGAATTCTCCCCAATATTTACATATTATTCTATAAAAACTTTAAGTTTCATGTCTAGCGGGTCAAAACGAATAAGCTAAAAGATTTTTAAAAAATGTATCTGACTCCCAACCCCACTTGAAACATTTTGACATGCGCTAAAAACTACCATTTGATAATATTTAACAAACCCACTCATTTTGTTACAGAATGAACAACAGTTACCATGTCTCTGCTATATACATTTGATATAAGGTGACAATATTTAATGCACATAAATATTTGTTAACGCCAACAAGTAATCGAAGGCTCCAAGTACCATGTGTTTTAATAAAATTAAAATAAGATAATTCAGTCACATTCTAAAGTACGAAAAAAAAAATTGTACAAAGCTTTCATATACTTTACTTGGCTACTTTTGAATGCCAACTACAATTTCTACAAAAGTAAATTTTCAGATCTCAATCTATGTAGGAAATAAACAAATACGTAGTATAAAAATCATCACCGTTCAAATTACACCGCGGAGAATTTAGGTTTCCTTCATCTCAGTTGATAAGGGCTCTGGTGATCTTCGCCGGCCATCACTATAAGATTATAAATCTAGATAAATTATATCAAACAAATGTGTAAAATAAAAGCCAAATTTATCTTTTTTTGTACTCCACATACATGATCGAAGTTCATATTCATCTTCTCCACCCATTGAACATCAGTAACCCCTTATCCGCATCATTACTATCAATAAATTAGTAAAAAATTTCACTTACCAGGACACACTAAAATAGAAGCAAATCTAGCTAACCGTTACAAAAACTGATGCACTCACCATGTCCCTCTTTATTTTGCTCCACGACGGCACATCAGTATAATATGCTCTCTTCAAGCCTTCATCCACCAATCAAGCCCAACTTACAACCTTGAAAATAAATAAACCTAGAAAAAGAAGAACAAAGTAAAACATGACAAAAAATGATGGAAAAAAAAGGAACCATTGAAGGAGAAATTTTACAGGGATTCAAATTACAGATTCAAGAGATTGAGGGGAAATTTTGTGAGGACAAATGTGAGTGTGACAAATGATTACATAAAAGTGAAGAAGCAAAGAAGTCAAAAAGAAATTGTCTATGAATATAGTTACCCAGTATTCTTGTTCCTTGTTTTGCTTCATGACCAGCCCTCAACTAAACCATCACCAAGTCCTTTTTAGCTCCTACAAGTTAACTGTCTCAAACTCGTTTAACCACACCATTATCTTCGAGTCCTTGACCTGCACATGCATAAAGAAAAAATCAAAGAAATTAAAAAAAAAATACGACATCTCATAGTTCTAATTTTAAAAAGTAAATATATATATAAAATAAGCTTGCTATGGGGATGATAGGGTGAGAGATCAGAGAAGTCACCTTCTGGGTTGTATGGAAAGAAGTCATAGAAATCATCAATCCTAGAAGTCACACCATCATGGCCGGCATGACACTACAAAAGCCAAAGCACACAGATTATAACTCAAATACTTGTAAGAAAGACCTAAACAATAGAAAAATAACCACAAAAAAGTAACTTACGATGATGTCTCGCAAAAAGAATGCCTGCAAAAAGGTGTTCAGCTTTGAAGAAAGATGGGGGAGAAGATGGGTCTTTTAACAAATGTGGAGTGGGTTATCTGTTTTGCCTATTTTTAACCATAAAAGAGGGAACAGTAGCTTACCAAATTGGAGTCCACTTGGCAATTTTCAGGAGGTTTCACAGTAAAAACTAAGGGTGGGTTGTTTTTTATAGTATAGGTAAATTTAGGAAAAATTCTCAAAATAGACCGGTCACTTAAAGTGTTTACCTTTTTTAGACCTCAAAAAATAAAATTCTCAAAATAGACCAGTCGACTGGCTAATTCAAGTCGCCTAAAAAAAAACTTTCCACTTTTTGAGTAAAAACTTTACAAACACATTATACGAGACCTAATTATATTACTTTTAGGAGCCTTTTTTTTCCTAAAGTACCTTAAAAGTACATTAAAAAATTCCTCCTAAAAGTATCATTAAGTAGTTTCATAAAAATATGTCTGAAAAGTAACTTACACAAAAGTTAAAAATATTTTTAGGCGACTTAAGAGACCGGGCGACTTGTCTATTTTGAGCAGTTTATTATTTGAGGTCTACAAAAGGTAAACACACTTTAGGCGACCGGTCAATTTTGGAAATTCTCCCCAATATTTACATATTATTCTATAAAAACTTTAAGTTTCATCTCTAGCGGGTCAAAACGAATAAGCTAAAAGATTTAACAAAAAAATGTATTTGGCTCCCAACCCCACTTGAAACATTTTGACATGCGCTAAAAACTACCATTTGACAATATTTAACAAACCCACTCATTTTGTTACAGACTTACCTCGATTGTGCATATATCATCTAGTGACATTTCACATCAATGATTGATTGTTGTTTATAAATAGTGTAGATTTAAGCCGTTTAATTCTATAACGGTAAAACAGATATACACAGACATGTGCGTGTATATGATGCATGTTTTTTAGGGTAACCTTGAGTAACAAAAAGAAACATTTAGGGATTCCACACTGTCATTGTAGATTAGTACATTAGTCATTAGGATTGGAATTGACGCCCCTAGCAACATCACTGCATTTCCCAGGTCGAAGAGTTCTTATAATCAGGCTGTCCAAATCTTGTATTCTGATGTTGAGATGAGTCAAAGGCTTCAGTTGTATCTGACTTTTTATTCAAATGTGTATTGATCGATAGACATAAGCATGAAGATAAGTGTTGCAACTAATAGCAAACCATCGTTTAGATGGAACTATTGGCTTAAAAATCCGTAACTTGTCGCTTTGTAATATCTAGCTCTTAGCTAGTAGTTTAATATAAATTGATTTTCAAAAAAAAAAAAAGTGTGTTAGGATTTGTGCATATTTCGAAAGTAACTATGTGAGATTCATTAATCAGATGTAAATCTGTAATAAAATTGTATGTAAATCTGTAATAGAACTGTATCTAGAAAGACCCTTTTAAGAGTTACATAGTAGATTCATATCAGGTCAAAACCAAAAAACAAATGTAAATCAACTGTTACAAATAATTAAAAGAGTCACTAAAAGGCGGAAACCTGTGCATAGTCAATGCAACAATAAGAGTGTGTTTGCAGCTTAATATTCTCATTTTCTCGCCCGGGCAATTTATCAGTAGTAGCAACAACAACAACCGCAACACTATAGGCCTTTGAACCATTAGCAGTATGTAGTAAACATAGATACAAAATATCAAAGATTATGTCAACATCCCTATATTGAAGAAATTGTTAAAAGTATGAGAATGGAGAAGAAATTGAAGAGTGCGAGGAAGTTTACCTTCCGCCTGACACCGCAAAGGGGCAAACTGTTGCCCACATATATTTCTCCTCGACCTTCATTTGTACTTTTTTCATTGCTTCTTCTCCTGCCAAAGAGAACAGCCTTTAGATCATTAGATTTTTAAAAAACTCAAGATTAATTTTACACAAAATCATTTATTAATTGTCATCTTTTCTACCTATAGGACAATTTCCACATTTCTGGTTCATTTATTTAAAACTTACTCCCATGTTGATTTCCTTCTTCTAATCCTTTCCTCGTTCTACTTTAGGCCTGCAAATGTTATTGAACCAAAAAGTGAACAAAGGTCAACCAAATGTTTTGGAATTTCATGAGCATATGAAAATGTTACATGAAATTAACATTTTATGAGCAGATGAATAAAGGTCAACCAAAGTTACACGTGCAGTTACAGGGCTTGGTAAAACTACAATTTGTTCCTGTTGCTAAGCTCGAGTATTCTCTAAGATCGAGTATTCTACTTGCTATGCACTCGTATATTAACAGCCAGGGTATTGGTCAAGAATATAGCAGACAAGAAAATATCAGATCTAAATGGGTGTGTTTGGTTGCTGTCAGGGGTTGTTTGGATTGCTGATCTAAATGGCTGTTTCGATGGCTTATATTTGGGGTGTTTTATATCTGAAAAAAGAAAGTAATAGGTTACTATGTTAAGGGTGCGTTATGTTGTTGTAAGATGGTGTTTGTATGGCTGTTTTATGGGTGTGTTTAGTTGCAGTCAGGGGTTGTTTGGATTGCTGATATAAATGGTTGTTTAGATAGATAATGTTGATGGCTGTATGGATTTATAGAAAAAACAATACCTGAAAGAGATCATCCCCTTTCAATTCAAGTAGTTTCTCTGAATAGATGCTGAAGTACATGATATGCAATGGTAATGTTTGTAACGAACAACGGGCAACGTGAATATAATTTATATCAGCAATCCATACAACCACTGACTGCAATTAAACACACCCATAAACAAACTATATAGGTCAATAATTTGTATCTCTGTCTAACATACAGAGAATTTTTGCATTAAATAGCGGTACCAAAAATTATATTAGGAGGTGCTTATAACAACAAATGAAGGAAGAATATGAAAGACAAATAGTACCATGAATCGATCAATGCTAAGTATGAACAGATTCTATTACTTGTAACTTGCAAGTAAGGCCTCTTTGTACAACACGATTGCCACATGCCATTGTGCACCCACATTTGCTCAAGCACTTTTATATAAATTTCTACAATGGATGACCCTTACATGGTTCAGGATTATGAACATTTTTAGCCTTCTCCAGAGGGCAACAATCTTGGCAATAAAAAAGGTTTTGGTTTTGTGGTTCACGATAATTGGAAATACACGCATCCAAAAATTTATCCTTTAGCATCCCTTCTGGTGTATAAGCGAACTCTCCCCCTGTTTCACGAGAGCAAGCACACGGTAGTACTCTCGAAGAAAGGCAATCACCGCTGCACTTCTTATAACAATATTCATCAGAAATCCGAGCCAATGAGAAAGGGACGTATGCGTTTTGAAAAGTCGCGTTTTGGGTGATGTAGACAAACTTAGGCAGTTCTATGCCAATTTTGTTCCTTAATGATACCTTGATTTCTCTCGACCTTTTGTTATGTCACTGATTTGGAGTAAATTTTTATCATTACTATAGATAATAGTTACATAAAAGAAACGAAATATATAGTACATCTTGTATGGCATAGATGTTTGACCGATGCACGCAATAACATGAGCACGCCGAGGGAGAGAAGGAATGCTAGTAGAGCAGCAAGAAGTATATATGTTTATAGCGAAACAAATAGTGTTAAGTTATTACCGTTATGTGATAATGCTCTCTCCACGCGGTCCATAAACTCAAAAATTGAGTATAAGGAACCAGGAATTGGCTACACATATACAATAACCAGCAAATTAAAGAAATTAAATAACTGCATACGGACTTTACTAAAAAATTATACCAAGGAGATTCAAAACACATTCCTACCGTAGCACGCCTAGGTACAACTGCAGGTGCTCCTGGGGGGATAGGAAGGGACTGGTTTCAGTTTGACCGTGACTGTCAATACTTGCTCTTGTTTCATATCCTTAGGAAACTTGCACATGAATACTGAATTGTAAAAACATAGACAATTACCGTACAAAATTTAGTTTAATGTAGCAAAGTAAAATGAAATAAAAAGGATGAAAGAACACAAGTCACCTGCATATTTGATTGTGTTGCACTAATGTCACTCATGGGGGCCTGGCCAGAAATTCCAAATGAATTAAGAACTGCCCCAATCATCTTGAATGAATAAACAGAAGTTAAATAATTAAATCATAATGGAAATTAGAAGTGGCATTAATTCTTGCTTTGTAGATAATTTACTATAGAAAGGTGGTGCAAGAAAAGAAACACACCTGACCTTAGCTTTTATAGTTACGTAGATTACTCGCACGGTATAAGGTGTACCTTATGGATCGCTCAAGTATATCAAATATTAAATTGCCACATACTTCAGACATGAGAAGAACTTATACAGTTGAGAAAAGACTAAGTCACCATATATAGTTGGTCAATCTGGGCAAGTGAGCCTGTATTTAAATTTTTAGAAACATAACATAACAAAAGGTCAATCTGCAAATAAAGTAAATCAAGTGTGTTGAGTATATCATTACATGTATGTTTTATTGTACCTTCTAGACATTAGGAGTATATGATTACATGTATGTTTTACTGTACCTTCTAGACATTAGGAGTATAAGATGAAAATGTAATTTTCTTAGAGATTAGTTATAAGGCCGGTTGGAAACAAAATAAAACAAATAGATATATGACCTACCTGAAGAAGAATTTTTAGTCGTTCTAAAGGAGCAACAACAGTTCGTGATCTGAAACAAAAAACGTAACAAAATAAACAAAATGGTACAAAGAAACTATAGACCATTTAAACTAAGATTTTATCATGTCCAAATTTTAAACCCGTGAACTCAACTCATAAAACTATTTTCTAATATTCACTTAACTCTTGCGAGATAGTTATCGCAAAAAAAGATGGAAAGCTCCATAGTCATCACTCGTCTCAATTCCTGTCACTTAAGGCTTGAAATATTAGTGCTTAAGAATACATTTGTGAAGATAAAAAAGAATGATATTAGGGTTTTGATTAGTAGGGTTCGTATGTACCTACACATTTGAAGCACCATTGACCGAAAGAAACATCCTGACCATGAAATAGTTGCTGGAAAAAAGACCGCGACTATAAGAATCTGCTATTATAACAACGAACTTGCTGAACCATAAAACATCTTGACTTGAATCACAAACAACGCAACCTCCAAATGGATTAAGATAGTGCAAAAATAAATTATGAAAATATATGTGCAAAGACGCAATAAAAAGAACATATTATGGTTTTAGTTAATCCCATTTAATGTGACACCAATTTGTGAAAGTTCAATTGTTTTAAGAATGCACCTGAAACCCACTCCAATCAGGATTGAGTGTACCTGTCGCAGTCACACCTGTACTTGAAGTATGCTCCTGAAAAAGAAAGATAAATTGCATATTAGCACATTACAAACACATACATTAATATATAGAAGTAACAAAAATCCTAATATTAAGAAAACATGAACGTCATTCAGTTAATCAATTTGAGTAACACTCGGCTAAAGATGTAAGCTTTAAACATCATAACATTAAAACTTCCTAAAACACCATATCACGCGATGCACAAGAATTTACAACAAAACATAAAGGTTGTCCAATTTGAATACCGTACAACTACAGGCTCGGCAAAAACAGTGTTCCCCAAAGCATAAGGCAAAGACTTTATACAGCAAAACAGTGACTCACGACTTCACAACAAAACATAGAGGTGGAAGTACCTAAGGATGTTATATACCAGATTTCGATAATTTCAAGTGCTTTTTCATAACTGCGAGGCAACTTAATTCTTTCCCAAAGCTTGTTTGGCATGTGAACTCTTTCTATAGTTTTCATATACAAATAGAAGACTCCTGCAACAACACCAAAAGTTGTTGATGAAGTATAACCACATACATTAAATGGACAAAATTCAATGTGTTAGAACAGCATATAAAAACAGCATAAACATGTTAACATGCAATATGATTAGGGTTTTGAGTTATAGATAAAATTTAGGTTGTCAGTTACAGGGTTATTAAAAAGTCACGTATATAGGATTTGGATGAATATTGTATATAATTTTAGAGTATATCTTGGTATATTTTTTAAAAACTAAACATATCTACATGTAAACACATAACATTGGATTATTTATAGAACATATTAATTGTGTTTTAGATATCAAAACGCAAATCCAATGTTAGCTCAGTTGGTTTAACTAATTAGATATAAACCTTAGGTCTCAGGTTCGAATCATGAAACATACATAATATTTATAAAATTTCCAAAAATTATTGAAAAATATATGTCCATGTCATCGTTGAGGTGGCGTTGAGTAACTAAATCATATTAATCCAGTCATAGTTAACCCCGTATATAAGTTACTAGTAACATAACCCGCCCAACGGGCGGGTTCGGTTCATAATTCTTTTTTGAAACAATGTTTATCGTTTAGTTCTAATGGTTGTCGTGTTTGTGTAAACGTAGAATCTTCATTGCTCTTTTTCGTTTGATTCTTGATAGTGTGACAAATGAAAGCGGTTTTCATTATGTCACGTATAGTGGAAAATGTCGATCTACAACCACAATTAGCAAGCAATATGAGAACTCTAAAAAAACTAACCAAATCACAATTCATTATAAGAGAAACATTTGACTAAAACCCATGGACGGATAACAATAAGACTTCATGTTTGTAACAATAACATTAGTTTTGTTATATAGTTACCGAGATCTCATTAACAACATTGGTTTCACAAAACCTCTTTCTCAACTTTTGCATCCTTATTTTTCAATGTAACCACTCATTTTTTAATTTCTTTATCACCTACAAACACAATCCAATGAATCCCAAACTACATTGTGAGTATTTGAAAACAGAACAAAATTTCTACCAATTAAACTTGTTTTTTTTATGTTTATTTTAAACTAACTTGTTGAAATGGACACTTACCAGAGGGGTAATATGTTACATCTTAATAATTCTCACATCTTCACATGTTGCAAATCAAAACCCTCTATGAGAAAATCAAAGTTAGAAGTTAGCGAAACCCACAGCTAAAGGATTAGAATACTTGGAGATTTGAAAAAGATTATCACATTAAACATGCTCGAGGGTTTACAGATATGCTTTCATTTGGCTTGAGAAAATTAACCCCAATAACCTAGAGTATAAACAAAATGACAACTCATGAGCTCTACTTAACTTCCATTACTGTAACACCCCCATAAAATCAGAACGCAGCGGAATACCACTTTGGGGTGCTACTTCATAGTATAAAGTACAAGTTACAGAAAACGACCTCAAAAGAGACGTTTAATAAAATGTCACATTCGATTTAATAAATATCAGAGTAAATTTAGCTCCCAGTAATTCCTTTTTAACAAAAGTTACAAGAGTTTAAACATGACACCTTTGTATATTTTAATAATAAATGGTCGTCGAATGTGATGAAAAA
>BQNB010073405.1:0-32126 GCA_026074375.1 Tanacetum coccineum
AATCCGGAGAATAGAAATGGAAATAATACAAGAAAGGTTGTACCAGTGGAGACTCCTGCTAATACCTTGGTTGTTACTGATGGGAAGGGTTATGATTGGAGCTGTCAAGCTGACGAAGGACCCACAGACTTTGCTCTAATGGCCCATTTATCTTCAGGTTCATCAAGTTCATCAAGCTCAAATTCTGAGGTACAAAATTGCTCTAACGAATGTTTAGAATCTTATAAAACTCTTCAAAAACAGTATGATCAACAACATGAAGCTCTAAATAAAGCTAATATAGAAATAATAGCTTGTCAATTAGGCTTAGAATCATTAGAAGCTAGAATTGTTGTTCATCAGAAGAATGAAGCTGTTTTTGAAGAAGACATTGCATTTTTGAAATATGATGTTAAGGTAAGAGATATTTCTATCAAAGACCTTAAAACTCAGTTAGAGAAGCTTTAAAAGAGAAAGATGATTTGAAAAATAAATTAGAAAAGTTTGAAGAATCATCTAAGAAGCTCACTAAACTAATAAATAGTCAAATAAGTGTTAATAACAAGACTGGTATTGGTTTTGACAGTCAAATGAATGAAAATGAATTGCATGATAGTCATCAAAATAAAAGTGAAGTATTTAAAAGTGCATTTAATAGTAGTATGAATGAGTGTGAAGAAGATAATGATCAAGTAAATGATAGGTATAAAGCAGGTGTAGGGTACCATGTCATTCCTCCTCCTTATACTAGGAACTACATACCACCAATACCTGACTTATCTTTTGCTGGCTTAGATGAATCAGTTTTTAGGACTATAGTAAAAAAGTCCACCACTAGTGTACCTAAAATTGAGTCTAGTACATCTAAGTCTAGTAAGGATGTGGTAGAAGGGCCTAAAACTATTAGCCCTAGTGCTCCTATCAATGAAGAGTGGGAA
Source organism: Tanacetum coccineum (assembly GCA_026074375.1). Classification (NCBI taxonomy): domain Eukaryota; kingdom Viridiplantae; phylum Streptophyta; class Magnoliopsida; order Asterales; family Asteraceae; genus Tanacetum; species Tanacetum coccineum. The sequence goes on from BQNB010073405.1 coordinate 918, forward strand.
TCTGATAGTGATGATGATTGTGTGTTTAGACCTTCAGCTGTACAGACAAAACCAAAGTTTGTTAAAATCAATTTTGTCAAATCTGATGAGAATGTGAAACTTGTTAATAAGGAAAACACGCCTAGGAAAGAAACTGGGGAATGGTTTTGAGTTTAAAAAGAAATCTTGTTTTATATGTTGGAGCTTTAACTATCTAATCAAAGACTGTGATTTTCATGATAAAAAGATGGTACAAAAACTTGTGTTGAATAATGTGAAAAAGGGAACTGGTCAAAGAGAAGTTAAACAAGTTTGGAATAATGCTATGAGGGTTAATCATCAAAATTTCTCTAATACTAGACGGGATTTTGCTCTAACATCAGTTTTAACCAAGTCTGACATAGTACCAATTAGTGCTGCTCGACAAAGTTCTTCAAGAGCAGCAGCACCAGCTAGTGCTGCCAGGCCTATTAATACTGCTGCATCTAAACCCTTTGTAAATGTTGCAAGACCTAGACCAAATGCTTTTCATAAGTCACACTCACCATCCAAGATACCTTTTAACCAACAAACAGCACTTAAAAACACAAATTTGAATAACAAATTTAATATTGCTAAGATAAATTCTGTTAATACTGCTAAGAGAAACAAAGTGACAAGTGCTATTGGGGAACAAGGGATTAATGTTGTTAAGTCCTTCGCATGCTGGATTTAGAGACCAAAAGGAAATGTTATTGACCATATCTCCAAAGACAGTGAAGCATACATGCCTAAAAGATTTGATTATGTTGATCCACAAGACAGACTCAAGTCAGTAATAGATTGGGTCCCCAAGAGAAACTAATTCTCTTCTTTTGAGTGCAGGATAATCCACAATATGCTTTACAACATAAAGGGATTTTTGACAGTGGATGCTCTAGGCACCTGACAGGAAACAAGTCCTTTCTTACAGATTATCGGGACATTAATGGAGGATTTGTTACATTTGTTGGAAGTCCTAAAGGAGGTAAAATCACTGGTAAAGGTAAAATTAGGAATGGGAAATTAGACTTTGAAGATGTATACTTTATGAAGGAACTTAAGTTTAACCTTTTCTCTGTCTCACAAATGTGTGACAAGAAAAACAATATTCTTTTCACTGAGACTGAATGTCTTATTCTATCTCCTAACTTTAAGCTACTTGATGAAAGTTAAGTTTTGCTTAAAGTTCCTAGACAGGATAACATGTACAGTTTTGACTTAAAGAATATTGTTCCTTTAGAAGGTTTGACTTGTTTATTTGCAAAGGCTACAATAGATGAGTCTAATTTATGGCATAGGAGGCTTGGTCATATAAACTTTAAAACTATGAATAAACTTGTGAGGGGAAACGTGTAGAGGGTTTGCTTTAAAGCTTTTTGAAAATGACCATACTTGTGTTGCTTGTCAGAAGGGAAAGCAACATAAAGCCTCTTGTAAGACCAAGCTTGTGAGATCTATTAGCCAACCCTTACAAATGTTACATATGGACTTATTTGGGCCAACATCTGTAAGGAGTATCAATCACAAGAGATATTGCCTTGTTGTTACTGATGACTATAGTAGGTTTAGTTGGGTTTTCTTTTTGGGCACTAAGGATGAGACTTATGGGATTCTTAAAACTTTTATTACTGGCATAGAAAACCAAATAAATCACAAGGTTAAAATCATCAGATGTGATAATGGAACTGAATTTAAAAATAATGACATGAATCAGTTCTGTGGGATAAAAGGGATTAAGAGGGAGTTTAGTGTTGCCAGAAACTCCAATCAACAAATAGAGTTATGAAAAGAAAGAATATGACACTAATAGAGGCAGCTAGGACTATGCTAGCAGATTCATTATTACCTACTAGATTTTAAGCTGAAGCAGTTAGTACTGCTTGTAATGTTCAGAATAGGATTTTAGTGACCAAGCCTCACAACGAGACACCTTATGAACTATTACGCTGGTTGACTAGCCTAGTTAAGTTTTTATGAGACCTTTTGGGTGTCTTGTGACTATTATTAATACCTTAGATCCCCTAGGCAAATTTGATGAGAAGTCTGATGAGGGATTCTTTGTTAGATACTCTATAAATAACAAGGCTTTTAGGGTATTTAACACTAGAACTAGGAAAGTAGAGGAGAACCTGTACATAACCTTTCTTGAAAACAAACCCAATGCTGCAGGGAGTGGACCAGATTGGCTTTTTGATATTGATTTACTAACAAACTCTATGAATTATGAGCCAGTTACTACAGGGAATCAAACTAATAGGATTGCAGGTATCAAGGAATATATTCTGCTACCATTACTATATGATAGTCCACAGAGCTCAAAGGATGCAGTTGTTGGTGATGCTGGTAAAAAGATTACTGAAGAACCAGCAAACGAGGGTCAAAGAAATGGTCAAGAAAAGGAAGAAGGAGCTTCAAATAAAGAAGGTGACCAGAATGTGCAAGATTTCAGAACTGCATTGGATAATTTGCTTGTTTAACAGAAGGAAGGTTATGCTAGCAGGACTAACAAAGATAGTACTGTTAGTCCATCTGTTAGTGCTGTTGGGCAAAGTTTTACTAATGCTTATGATCTTCCAACTGATCCTCTTATGCCTGATTTGGAGGATACTGCTGATCTTCTAAATACTGGTATCTTTAGTGGTGCATATGATGATGAATATAAGGATGCAGAGGATGACCTTAACAACTTGGAAACAACCATGAATGTCAGTCCTATTCTCACAACCAAAATTCACAAAGATCATCCTAAAAACCAGATCATTGGAGACATAAATTCAGCTACTCAAACAAGGAGGATGACCGAGATCTCTAAAGAACATGCTATGGTCAGTTAGATCAAAAAGCAAAGGAGAACTAATCACAAAGACTATCAAAACTACTTATTTGCCTGTTTTCTCTCATAAATATAACCTAAAAAAGTGACATAAGCTTTGACAGATCCAAGCTGGATAGAGGCAATGCAAGATGAGTTGCTATAGTTTAGACTACAGAAGGTTTGGAGATTGGTTGACTTACCCAAAGGCAAGCATGCCATTGGAACAAATACCACTAAGAAGTATTCTCAATGAAATAGTAAAGTATGTTTTGACACAAAGATATAATCAACACAATAAGCTTCTATATATATTAATACAATCACTCTGACTTAGTGATAGGGTTTACAAGCTTAAAGCTATGAACTCTATGGAAAACTAAAATGAAAAACTTATGACTTTCTATACCCTAGGATCCCCTTTTATATACCAAGGAGTCCTACAAGGCTTCCAATACATTCCTAACTTATCATGATCTTTTCTATAAATAAACGTAATCTCTTAATCAAATAAGTTATACATATCTTTTACAAAAATAACTTAATACTTATCTTCATAAGTATTCTTGTTCTCCAATCAATCTTTATCTCTTTAATCCGTCTTTATCCTCTTGACAGCAGTAAGTCTTCTAGCAGTTGTAATTCAGCAACAGTTGTATCTTTAAACCAGCAGCATAAACTGAGCATAAGCAGTAGTAAGTTCTATCATATAACTCAACGCTAACAGATTTAACTTTTACTCAAGCAACTAAGTTATCACTAAGTACTAAGTTACACTAGCAGTAGTAACTTTTGTACTAACAGTACTAACCACTTAGCATACTTTCAGTCTTCAACTCTGAGCAGTCTTAACTTCTACTGACAGTAGTAACTCAATACTAACAGTACTAAATTATACTAACAGTAGTAACTAGCAGTGGTAACTTTATACTACCAGTACTAACTACTTAGCATAATTTCCATTATGTACCTGAGCAGTAGTAAGAATCCTTGAAGTCTTTTAAGTCCCAACAATCCTCCCCTAAACTTGATGTTCATCTTCTGAATCTTCAAGTTTCTTCATTAAAAGTCTTCATCATACTCAGGAGGATACATTCAAACCTTTTATTGACCACTTTGTTGTTTTACCATAAGCTTGAGCAGTTGATAGCACATCTCATTCCAATGATCAGTTTGAAGTTTCTTGTTAAGCATATTTGTGATTGTAATTGGTGTGAGGGGGTATCTCTTTTCAACTAACATAAAGATGTGAACATTTCTAAACCTTACAAAGTGCACTCCACATGAATCAATTAACTTCCAAATGGTCACCTTGTATCCTTATAGATTTCTCCATACATCACTCCTTATGTCTGGTTCAAACATGACTTTCAAATCACCCCACATCACTCTTTCATGTTCATCTTTAGGTCTTAAATCACCATGCTTTGTTTTGACTAACTTCCAAAGAGTCTGCAAATCTTCTCTGTCAATACCCTGAAGCAGTCTAATCATTAAAGAATGTCTCTTAGAACTTCCATCTGCTCTTATCAACTGATAATGTACCATTATTCCTTCTTTAAGAAGCTTGTAATCAACAATCACTGGTGGTTTGGTAGCAAGTGGTATAACATCAATTGCTATATCATCATCCTTTTTAATCACCAAATGCTTTTTCAATTTAGCTGTATCATCTGCTTCAACTTCTTCATGCTCATCAGTTTCTTTATCATCCCCTGTCTCTTTGTCTTCCTCCATTCTTTGTTTCTTTAAAGATTCTTGTTGTTGCTCTTTCCTTGCTCTTTTCCTTCCAAGCATCTTCTTTCTGCTGCCTTTAGCTTTCTCCTCAGTGCCTTCTTCCTTCTTCTCATTGCTTTCTTGTGCCTCAGAACTCATAGCCACAAAGGTATTTACCCTCTTCATCTCCTTGTCAAACAACTTATGAATTTCATCATAGCTCTTTCCCATTAACTGTTTATGTTTGTATCCACCCATATGCTTAAGATAGGTAGACATTTGAGTTCTCTTCTGTGCCCTGGTAGAAGGTCTGTTTCTCTTTTATTGTGCTCTTAGTTCAGCAAAATGTTTTCTTCTTTTCTCTATTAATTCCATAAACAGTTTTCCTTTTTCTTCAGCTGTCAACTCCTCTCTTTCTCTTGTTTGGAGTCTCTCAGCCAGTAATCTATCAGCCTCTATCATAGCTTGTGTATTTTCCCATGATTCAATCAATGCTATGTTGGCTTCTTCTTGCTTTTGTCTTTCAAGCCTTTCTTCTTCTATGATTTCAGCATCCAACTAAGCTTGAATATTTCTTGCAAAATCTTCATCAATAGCAACTTAATCTTTCTTTGTCAAAGGTCTCTCAGGCTCTTGCATGATACCTTTTCCTTTGTCTTTGACTGAGGGTTGTGTAACAGAAACTGTTGGTTTAAATACAGATACATGCTCTTCCTGATCATGGAAAACAATTCCCTTTGCCTTTGGTTTAGCTGCCTTGATTTCCATTAAAGTCCGAGCCAAAGTTTCTTTAATAGTTGTAGGAATTGTAGGAGCAGCACTATCTCCAACACCAGCAGTAGTAACTGCTTCATCAGTCTTTGTACTTTGCTCTTCTTTCTCAACGGTTATAACATCCATAAACACCTCATCATCATCCAGAACTCTAGTATCAAACATCAAGTCATCATCCCGCCTTTCTTGAGTTTCATTAACTAAAGTTACCTTAGTATCTGCATCAATATCTTCAATGCTCCTCCCCTGTTTGGATGCATCTTCATGATCACCCAAACTCTCCTGATCCTTAGAGGACTCAACTCTCCTAAACATACCAACTTTCTTTAGTCTTTTCAAACCTATAGTTCCTGACTTCTTCTTCCTTTCCAACCTCTGGACCCTCTTTTTCAAAGTAGAAATCTCATTTGCTTAAGCATCCTTTGCTTTTTCTAAATTAAGAACCTGTGCTTGTAATTTGGTACATAAAACCATCAAATCGTTTAGTTGCATTCTACCCTCACCACTAGGTTGTGGATCATTAAAAGGTATGGGTACACTTTCCTCATGCTCTGTCTCATCTCGAGGAACCTCTGCCTCCTTTCTTTGTCTTCTTTTAGACTTTTGTTTCTGCTTGGGTTGAGAGGATGTAGATGGTTGATCAATAATGGGTATTTAATCAGAATCAGTTGGATGATCTGAATCCTCACCCACTTCCTCAGAAGCTTGAACCATCATAGTATCAAATAAAGGTGTTATTCTCCCAGAAAAATCCTTACCAGCTCTCTTCATATTAGCAAAAATTTTCTTTATGTGAAAGAGATTAATAAAGATCTTCTTATGATGTGACATATCTCCAAGCTGTTGATTAATAAAAACTTGTAGAAAATGCGGATACATCATGAATTTAACCCCTCCATCTAAGTGTTTCACCATAGCATCAAAAATGTACTTAGACAGATTAAATTTCTTATTTGTTGCCAAGTAGATGATCAAAGAAGCCATTGTACTACTAAACTCATTCCATGCAGTGGAATTGGCACTAAGGAATTGTGTAATAGTGTGAATGAAATACTTCCACTGTGGAGAAAAGAAAGCTTTATAAAAAGTAAGTTTTTGAGAAGGCTTTTCATACCTCATACATGCCAGTTCTTCAAAAATAGTAGCAGTTGGCAGATAATCAGTACCTTCTGCATCATCCAAGGAAAGATCACTCCTAATACTTGATTCCGTAATGATAACCCTCTTTTTATCAACTAGGGCTTGTAACTGACGCACTCCATTAACTGTTTGTACCTTTGCAGTTGCCCAAAATTGTTCAATACAAGATGTGTAGATGATTGGATTGACTGTTAAAGCATAATGAATAGAACTTGCTTTCAGGAAATCAATAATCTCTGCAAACCCATTACTTTCTACAGGTTTTTCCAAGAACGCGATCACATTGTGCGTTTCAGCAAACTTAGGGCTCGACATAATGATGATTTTGATGATCAAAGATGAAAATTGAGTTAGGGTTTATGATTAGAGAGTGTTTGAATGATTGAAATTGAATAAAGAAGTAAACCTTGAGTCGAAGTATTTATAAAATCACTCTCAGTAGCAGGAACTTGAACTGACATCATTAACATATGTCTAACAGCATTAACTGAACCCAACATAAGCTTAGCAGCATTAATGTATACCAGCAGTATAAACTGTATGCTTAGCAGCATTAACTTCAATACACCAGTAATTACCTAAATTTAATCTAAAAAGCAATTTTCATCATCAAATTTGATTCTCACAAGCTGTCTTCCTGTTTTTATGCTCACATTATCTCTCAATTCTTTTTTCTTACATAATTACTCATTTATGTTTTTATGCACACATCTCTCTTTCTATTTTTTAAGCTTACTTAATCTCTCAATTCTTTTTGGCTCACCAAAACACTTTTTCTGTTTTTATATGACAGTTGTGTACAAAGTTCCATCAATTCAAATAGTTTCATACTGTCCTCCCCACTTCCAAGTGTGTAACCTCTTGAGAGAGGTGGATCATTAGACTGTTTAGATGTAATCTCAAACCTAGTTTGAGCATTCACATCCCCCAATATGGTATCTTGGCACCTGGGACCACTACCAGAACTAATTCCCTAAGGAGTTAATTCATTAAGTGTTCCCATGGATTGGGTCTTATTTGATGTTACCACTGTCTTGCTCTGCTTCTAAGCTAACCCCATTTCTAGCTATGCTTAGGACATGTATTGTGGATGTTAGAGATAGTTGGGATACTTATCTTTTGTGAGATGACTTTTACCCTAAGGTGGGGATTATCTTTCGGGTATGAGATGTGCTTCACTTGAAGTATTGTGTGGAAAGGAATGTAGGTTACCGTTTTATAGGTTGTAACTAGCGACATCAAGATTGAATAAACCGAGTTTGGTTCAAGAATTGTCCTAGTCTAAGGTTTAACTGTTAGACTTGAGGCTGGTAATTGAGTGTTACTTAGTGTATTCAGTTTGACGGGTGTATGATGTTTAAAAAAGTATGGTAAGTTGATACCAAGGTAAGAAGGTCCATTTGAGATTTTTGAAAAGGTTATTGGTTGATATTACCTAAAGGAGTTGAGGAGTGTGCATGACATGTTTAGTGTGTCAAATTCGAATTTTTTTTTGCTAAAGAACTATTAGAAGTAATTAATGTTCATTGAGTTAAGATTCGATTGGTAAACTAAGTATCCACACTTGTTCGTTGAGCAAGAGATCATTGAGATTTTTAATTGAAGTTGGGTATGTATGGTTTCTTATTGACCTTAATATGCCCTTAGATGTGTTTGTGATTTTGGTTAAAGTTATTTTATGAATAAACTCGAAGTCGAGCCGATTCTTTAAAAACATTAGGTTTTGTAACAACTTATAATGTAGTTTCAAGACAGTTCTTGTTTGATGAGTTGGGAGACCGGGTTGTAAATGACATTGTTACACAACCTAGGTTTTGACGAGTTTTCTCGATGACGAGTGAGGTTCAATTAGTGGATGTTTCTTTTCATTTGGGGTTGTTGTGTTGCTAATTGCACCCTTGTGGGGGTAAGAAAAGTCATTAGCAGTTGGATTCGGTTTGGTGAGATTAAGGTTGACAAGACTCTTTGTTTTGTCAAGGAACCGTTGAGTTTGTGGACCGAGAGGTCAAGAGTTTAAAGCGTAGTAAGATAGTGTTAGTACAATTTCGTTGGAATTCGAAGCGTGGCCCTGAGTTTACTTGGGAACGCAAGGATCAAATTAGGTCTAAGTGTCCTCAGTTGTTTGTCGATAGTGATATTGCCTCGAGTAGTTAAATCTCGGGATGAGATTTTCTCAAGGTGGGGATAATGTAACAACCGTGACTTGAGCAGGTTAGTCAAACCATTAGTGTTGACTTATGTGTCTATTACAATGTACGGTTTATGTGATTTTATGTGTTATACATGTTTATATGTGTTTGTGTGGGATATGTGATATTAGATAATCAATCTATTGAGCGTGATCGTCTCATTAGGATTGGATTTGTGTTAAAATTTGTTGAGTTCATTTCGTTCACTTTTGAGTGACGAGGAAATGGTTATTGAGATTTTAGCGTTTTTGTGTTAAATGTGTAAGTATTTATACGTATACGTATTTTTGTGTTAGTAATTTAAGATAAGTTTAGGTTTTAGAGGTTAAGTTAAGAGAAATGAGTTATTTGATGGAGAAATTTCATTTTTATCACTTATAGTGATAATGGAATTGAATTAGTATTTTGAAAGAATTGTTTTGGTTAATAAGTGGTTGTCTAGGTGATGGATTAAAATGTGAAGCGTGTCATTTGTGAAAGAAATGAGTTTGTTAAAATATGAGAGTTTTTGGTAAACTTTCCATATATAGAAAGTGAATTTGGAAATGAAAAGTTATTTTTAGAAAGCGTAAAACGTAGGTTTTGCGAAAGAAGGTTTTGGAGATAGTTTATGGTTTTTATAAATTATCAAACTTCAAGTTCTTTTAGTAAATAATAAAGAAAATAAAAAAAATTATTTATGGATGAATAGTAAAAACGGGAATAGTAAAAAAAAGGAAAAGAAGTCCAAGTTGGGCTCAAACTTGTAGAAAGGGTTATCCATTAGGCCTATATAAGCAAACCAAGGATTAGAAAATACAGATTTTTTTCTCCCCCTTGCTCCTTGGTCGACCGAATCCTCAAGAGAAAGAAAAAAAAGTTTTTTTTTATCAAGTTATTAAGGTAATCATTCTATTCCTAGTTTAATCTTTTTAGTTATCATGTTAATTTATGTAATCTAATTAAACAGATGGATTAAGTATTATCCATAAAATTTAATTAGGTATTCTTAATTAGTGTTTAGGTCTACTGTAATTAATGGTGAATTAATGATTACGGTCGTAATTGTAAGTGGTTATGAAGTTTTAATGAAGGAATTAGGGCCTTGGAATTAAGTGTTTTGGTGTTTAATTAATGAGCGGAATTTAGGTCAGATTGTTGGGCGAATATCTCCATGATGGAGAATGCAAACGACATGATTGTTTTTTTTAAACTAATGGATTTTGAATCTACTTTTCAAAAAATCCGGCCTCAACAGTTTTTGAGGTCGGGAAGTCAATTAAATAAGAGTTTACAAGATTCGTCTGTCAAAAACTGGTGTTTTCATACGAATTTGAGTCAACTTAATGAGGTGAAAACCCTACTTAGAAGTGGTTATTAAATTAAGCTCTTCTACAGAAAGTAACTTTTATATGTCTATTAAGAAACCCCAAAAGATCTAAGGCTAAAACTAATTTTAAGTGGGTTTTTAAGTCGAAACTTTTTGGTGTGCAATCAGACCCGAAATTGACCAGTTTGTAAGTTGATATTAAAGGTATACTTATGGGTGAATGAATGCATGGGGCTTATTGATGAGATTAGTATACACATGGGGTCATGTGTGAATTTTTTTGTGGAAATGTGGATGCATATTGGTAAGGGGTTTAAGTCGAGCAAGTTTGGGTAAAAATTCTGCATTTGAGCAGAAAGTTGTAAGTGTTTAAAATGAAAGTAGAAAGTAAAATAAAAGAGATAATGAAGATATACACAATTCAAAAAGGTAGAGATCTTTACATAAAGTACTAGATTATATTATTCCAACGTTAATAGGGTTTGTTTATATTTGATTAAGCGTTTAGCTACCGATGGTAAACAAGAGCTTTTAATTTGTAAGTTGTTAAGGAAGGAGTTTTGAATTGCTTGAAGCAGCGCAACAGGTGAGTGTCATAGCGCCTAACTTTTCTAAGATTTTCATTGGGTGGAAACGATGCTTGAGATGTTATTTTTATTGCTGTATATTTGATGGTTGAGCCTAAAAATGCATGTGGCTGTGTGGGCTATTACTTTGCTGTGTGTTGAATTGAATTGACAAGTGGAGCCAGGGCTTTTGGCTGATCGTGGGATCGATTCCTTCCCCACTTGGGTTAGCCGAGCTATTTTTTGAGTTCGCTTATTTTGTTGAGCTATATTGATTTGAATTGTGTTGAATTGAGCTGAATGATTATAGTATAGTGATAGTTCATAGATATGCCATGCAACTGTTTATCTTTATCACAGTAATGTTGGAATTGTTTTGAAATGTTTTGAGGTTGGTGTCTAAAACCTATGGCATCTCACCAACCTAGTGTTGACGTGTTTTAGCATCGTTTTCAGGTAACTCAAGTGATCAAAATTGATGTTAGAGAGTTGCTAGTGAGACCATAAGATGCAAGTTGAAGATCTATGATTTTGCTATGCGTTTATTTGAGTAATATTTTGAATTGATTTCTAGACTTTGGTTTGATATTATAAAGACTATGTTATGTAATGGTAATCCTTATCATTAATAATTGGTCGTTGGTTTTTTTTATTTGATGTTTATCATGACACGGTTTGTGTCTTTGCATTTATTACACTATTTAGTATTCCTCTATAAAGATACCATGTGCTATGTTAATATCTTTCATGTTATGCCTCGCGTTTCCGCCTTGGCGGGGTGTGACAGTACGTTTTGGCAAACGGGGGAAGTTAAACCCTAGGTATGTTGGACCTTTCAAGGTGTTAGAAAAGGTTGGAGAGGTTGCTTACAAGCTCGAGCTTCCTGAAGAGCTGAGCAGAGTTCATAATACATTCCATGTGTCCAACCTGAAAAAGTGTCATGCCGACGAACCATTAGCCGTTCCGTTGGATGGACTTCATCTTGATGACAAGCTTCATTTTGTTGAGGAACCATTAGAAATAGTGGGCCGTGAAGTTAAACGGTTGAAGCAAAGCCGGATCCCATTAGTCAAGGTTCGATGGAACTCCAAGAGAGGTCCTGAGTTCACGTGGGAACGTGAAGACCAATTCAAGAAGAAATACCCACACCTCTTCACCAAGACCGTACCGTCGTCAAGTGCTGCATCGTGAGCCTTGAGGACAAGGCTCGTTTAACGGGGGAAGTCTATAACACCTTGTGTTTTCAAGTCATTGACGACGTCGATAAATCTACTATTCATTTTTGTATTGTACGCGTTTGCTTTAAATCGTAAATGTTAAGCTAAATCGCGTAAGCTAAAAATTAGCGTTCAATGTAAATGGGCATCAAACAATTAAGCGTTTACATCAAGCAAGTATTAAATAATTATTTTGAGAATAATTATGGTCTTTGTTTATTTTATTTTTATCGATTGCGTAAAATTGTTACGTTTTGCGATAAATTAAGTTTAGGCATACCCGGAACCACCAAAATAAATCTACGTTTCAACAAACACTTATTTTATACCCAATACCCAAAGTTTTATTAAACTTTACCCAAGTTATCAATGTTAGTCATATTGTTCATGAAAATAAGCTACTAAAACCTATACATTACAAGTTTACATCTTATAAGAAAAATTACCTCATGGTACTTGTAAATAATAATGATAAATACATAAAATATCAAAAACTGCTAGTACTCCCTCCCCCCGTAAATTCAGGTACATAAGGTCTAGGGAGACATAGAGCACACATTTTTACTAGCTAGGTCCTTTGTACAACTTATACTCATTAAGGTTAAGCTAGAACATGTTGGTTTGACCAACATTCTTCCCTAAAACCCTCCCATTGTCCCCTTGACCGAACCCCCCTTAGAGCTTAAGTTTTGACCTTTCAATAGTGTTCTTGACTAGCCTAAGAGTATATATATGTGCATACATATTTGTGATAGAACACACACACTCATTTCTTTAACAAGAAAAATTCACCATTTCTCTTCCTTTATCTTACAAACCCACGGCTTTAAAAGAATAACACAAACCATCCATAAATTTTTATTCTACAACATTTACAAGTAATCACACATCATTCCTAAGATATACTAAGGTAATTTCAATCCTTGGCTAATCATTTACAAGTGCTGAAGCAATAAATCAAGATTAGGGTTTTCATTTGGAAACTAGGGTTTTCTTGGTTATAATCTTGGGTTTAAAGTCTAATCAAAGGTTTAGCACTTATTTATCATCATCCTACATAATCTCATTAAGGTTATCTAAAGCCCTTAACTTTTCATCTATATGATTATATGTATATGTGATGTTTATGTAGTGAAATCACTATTAGGATATGTTTAACTTGTAAAATTGGACTTTTCTTGTAAATATAGTTTTATGAGCTTTTAGTCATGATATATGGACACTAAAATAAAGTCATAATGGAAGTAAAAGACTTGTACACTTATGGTTATGATGTAAAAGTGGTTATGGATGAACTTGTAGTAAAAAGTTACTTATGGAGATTATGGTTTAAAAATGTTGTTAAGGACTTAATGACTTGGACAAATGGACAAATTATGAACTATGGATTATATAATATGTATAATATAGTATATTAAGAGTAGGGGAAAAACTTGTGGAATTACTTATTAAAAAGTATATCGAAACAAGTTTAATAAAAAGTAAATATTTAGATATTAAGGGTCTTGTTTGGAATCGAATTCCAAATAGTGGATATTATGTTTTATAAATATTCTACATCTTGTAACGATTCCGAAAAGGTAAAAACATTTTTCAACGTATACATAACAAAAAAAAACGAAAAAGTTACGCTAATTACGAGTTATACGTTAATTAAACAAATTTTATAAAATAACTTAATAAAAACTAAATCAAACATCAATTATATTTTTAACTAGTAAAACATTTTTAGGATTCCCAATATGATAAGAATTCTTATCTTAATTTTTCAATTAATATCCGAAATTAGGTTATGAATTTCCGGTTTTCGGTAATTAAAAGTTTATAAAAATAATTTTATAAACTATGAACAGTAAAAACCCTATCATGTCAAAAGTTTTAATTTTATTAAAATGATAGAATTTCAATAAACAGATCGTACTCGAAAGAACCGCTAAAAATGGAGACTATAAACGAATAAATAAGACGTTTACAGTATTACGTTAAATTTAAGTTATAAAAATGAATCTATAACTAGTATCGAACAGTAAAAGTATTGTTCATCAGAGATCAAAAATATGAAAATTCAAATTAGATAACTCGTCCAAATAACGAAAGCGTGGGCATAAGAACTCAAAATCGGGCTTAAAAACGCGAAAGTTACGCCATTTTTAACCTACAACGTAGTATAAACTTTAACTTATTAAACACAATTTTTACCAAAACAATTAGAATGTTATTGGAACAATATAGAATTATATGTGGTTATCAAAGTACTATATTACTAGGGAGTTTCATAATGAGGCCTCTTCGGGGTGGCGTATCGACGAGTTGTTGGATTTACGATTTAAAGTGTCATAGCTCCTCATACGTCACTACATGACCTCATTAAATATGATAGCCCCGAATGATAGTATGAAGTTAGCAAACATAGACCTTGTAAATATGATAGTGTTAATCAAAGTCATTGGTACTTATACGACCTAAATATAAATAGGTTGCATCTGACGATTTGCGTGACACATTATCTGTGATATTTAGATTATGAGAACTCAAGGTGAGTTCATAGGCCCATATTTTTACGATTTCAATGATTTATAACTGTTGGGGATAACATGCTTTGTTTTATAAATTGGACGTAAGTGTATATTTTATATTGATTACGTGTTTGCCTAAGTAGCGATAACCCAAGTTGAGCCCATTATCATGAACTGTCAATTGCATAGATGTAGTTGTGAATTACATTATGTGAGCGCGAATATTATGAATAGATCTATTTGGGAACGAATGTATAGCATGTCGGATTTGGGGATGTTTCGGGTTAAACATCTAATCGGGCAGAAATTGCATTATATATTATTGCAAGAAAGATTGTCGAGCTTCAGTGTCATGAGCTTAGGAAAATGTAATCTGGTTTTGTGATGTCTGCATCTGTTGCATTAATCAACGGGAAAAAGTTTGCGTCCTCTTCATATTATATTTTACTAACCTATGAATTCACCAACATTTTTGTTGACGTTTTAAAGCAATGTTTTTAGGTGGTCAATAGGCACGAGATGCCAGGGATACATTGGTGGTTTTGATGTGGATATCATGCATTAAAGATTTTGTCGCATTACATTTTGTATAACTGTTATGGGCTAGAAATCTTTGTATTTTGAACAAGTGGACAAGTGAAGCTTTGGCTATGTAACCGAATATTTGTTAAATTTAATGTATCAGTTTTTAAACGACTTTTTGGTCGTTCTATATACATCTTGTGTTATTGATCTGAGAAGTAACACGCCCCAGATATCCTTATTCCGCTGTGACCCAATTTGGGGGTGTTACACTGTCGCTTATGTTACGCCGTAATGCTGGGTCAAACACATCATCTCTAGTATATTTAAATGTTGCAGCGTAATCTTGGAGACTCTTTACGTCGTAAAGGGTGTGATACTCATTATCTCATTTATTAGATAGTTACGGCTTAATCCCATCGGGGTGTTACGCCGTAAAGTTCCTTGCGACTCTCCCTTAGTGCTTTTTCTGTCTAAATCTCTTATTCTTATGCTAAAAGCTCACAATAGGTCCCCTGAAAAACTAATAATAAACAATTAAGTAACATTTTCAACATTAATAGCATATTTGTAAGCATTTTTAAAAGGGAAATTTGATATAAACAGAATATTATTTGATGTTTATCAAATTCCCCCCCCCCCCCTCCACTTGACTTCTACTTGCCCTCAGTAGAACTTTAGAATAATCATAAAAAATATTTCCCATTTTGGACTTGAATAAGATAATTTATAAAGTTACTTAAAATGCTAGAAAACAATCAGAAGCCGATATCGCACCATATTGAAAAGAGATAAAAGACCACTCAACTCTCATTACTAAACTAAGTGTTCAATTTCAGGGTTATCACTCAATTGCACAGTCATAGTATGTATTCTATCATAAGCTTAGAAAGTACACAAGTCTCCACCAACTAGGATTATGGTCTAAATAGTCTCCAAGGCAACATGAGTGATATTTGGTTTATTGGGAGATCTAAAGGGTAAGGATAAATATGGGATACACTTAAAATGGTTGTTAAGATAAAAACACAAAACAAATAGTCTAAAGTAAACTAAGGTCGTCATAACTAGCTACTGTCCATCCAAGGTCCAAAAGTATGAGTTCGAAAACCTTATCTTCAATAATGGGCTACTAGCTTCATTCTTCATGAGTATTGGTGTAATAATAGGCTACTAGCTCCATTTTACAGAGATGTTTTGGTGCAATTATGGGCTACTAGCTCCATTTTTTTATTTTTTATTTTGCATCATATTTACATTTTTAGCACATGGGTGGCCTTTTGTTGCACCATCTTTTTTTCATGGTAAATATGCAAATGCTACAAGGGTTTATATCTTTAATCATTGCCCCTACAATATTCGATATTACACGTGCATCCCCCCACTTGAGATAAACAATGTCGAAAGTGATGATACAGAGGGGTCTTTATAGATCATAATTGATTGGTCTTCCACGCAAGCATATAATCTTCGTTTCCATTCCCCTGAACCATGGACTTAAGTAGCCAGAGATTTCAACACGAAGAAAATAAAGACTACCGGGTAGGCTAAGGTGAAATGATGTAACAAAACATATAGAGTAGGTTGAAAACATAGATTGGTTTAACATGGGTGATCTAAGGGTATCTTGCACAAATAATGAGTTCAACATAAGGGTTTATCACGGAAGGTCGACAAGTCTGTGTAACAAGTCGATAAACACACACACATATAGGCTATTTGGGTGATTTCCTAAGTGTTGCCTTCTTGAATTATCTATTCCTGCTAATCAATTAGGTCTCGAAATGATGTACATGCCAAGTTCTAAAGTCTACAATACTACCGGCACACTTAATATTTTGGTGGATTTTTGAGTAATATGATGGAAACGGAATATTAGGCATAAATATCACCAAGTATAATAAAGGGAAATGTGCATTCGGCAAAGATTAATTCTAGTTATTTAAGAAAAATTTGTCAAAAAATTAAAATTGTCATAATTTTCAAAGAAAACTAGAAAATCGAAGGCAAAACATACGTCAAGTATTAATTCTACTCCTATCCCCCCACTTGATTTGTACAATGTCCCTATTGTACATTAAGGAAATTAAATAAAAAGAAAAGAGTAGAATTAAGACAAGAAACTCCCTGAGCTTTGCTTTGAAATTTGAAATTTGGCGAAAATCTTTAGATTATCTCCATCTTCCGGCAAGCTCTTTATCCCTTGTGATCACAGAAACAAACCAAAGCATAAAACCGTTCTACAAGAATTACGAAGTGTATAGAAAATACAAATCTAACTCACTTTCGTAGGAATCACGGTTGCATTTAGCATATGCAACATGGCTTTTAAACCACTTGGTGGCCCAAGTGGACGAGTTTATTCTCGTGAGGGTTTCCAGAGAACATACCCACAAAGTCCATTTACGTATACAAGGTTTAGACATGTTTAAAACTTAAATTTTTAAGATTTCAAGGAGGTTACGGCGTAATCTTAGTAGTTACGTCGTAATCATGTGGTAAAAATTTTAAGTTTTTAAGGTGTTACGGCGTAATCATGAAATGGATTACGTCGTAACTGTAGTGGTTACGGCGTAACTGTAGTGGTTACGCCGTAACTGCGGCAAATTCAGCAAGGTTACCACATGATTATGAGTCGAGCCTTTCTCGATAAATGCCTCCTAGCTCCTGGATCCTGCAAAACAAAGTTGAAAACATACAAAACAACTAATATGCATAATGAAAGATAGTCATGAGGTGCCTCCCACAAAGCGCTTGTTTTTGTTTGAGTCACGAGCTTAACTCCACTCTTATTTGCCAAGTAATAAGGTGTTCCTTCCCTCATTCAAGATTAAGTGCGAGTGAGAGTAGCAATGAACACCATGAATTGCTACTGGGTAGGGGAATGACAAATTAGAATCATACTGCTGTTGAAACTTCATTTCCCTTGATGACTGGCTCACTTGGTGTAGTAATTTCCGAATGAAGGTCTTACAATCATATGTTTTTATACCAGGGTTATCATATTCTTTTTTGGCAACCTCTATAATATGAGAAAATTCCTCCTTAAATTTGTTTGATTGCTTGTTAGACATAGGATTTGAAGTCGGTGCTACATAGTCGTCGTCAGGTTGTGTGATGTGAATCATTTGAGGGGTCAAAGGTTGCATTACACTATCATTTAAAGGAATAACATAATCCTGTTCCTTTTCCCTTACAATTTTATCCTTATCATGGACTAGTCCCAGTGGTATACATGGTGGCACTACTGGTTCAAGGTTGGGTAAAGTGTGTATGGTAGGTGTTAGAAATTGCCTCAGCCTTTCTACATCCTTGCTTGTAATGTCCTCTTTATCTTCCTGAGCTTTCTCATTATGAATTTCCTCAGGATTTCCAATCATGTGGACGGTTTCGCGAGTTTTGTAAGGGCTACCCATTTGTTCCTTCAAATGTCCTAGAAACCGCATAGGTGGTAAGTTATGAGGAACCGACTCCTTCATGTTTTCCTTACCCATTATTGTTATTGCATTGACCTTTTCTCCTGTATTAGTGAGGACTTTATGGGTTAATTGATAAGCTTTTTCCTGTAGGTTCTTTGTTCTAGTTTTAAGTGCCCTTATGTTTGATTCCGTGTTTTCAAGGATCTTCCTTATCTTTTCATCATCCGCGGTCTATTTTTTAATTGCGTCTTCGCAAATTTGATGATGGTTTCTTCCAAGGATTCCATATATTTGCTATGCTTGATTGACTCGTTCTCTTTTTTGAGAGAGCACTCCTTGGTTAGATGTTCCCCTTTGAAACTTTCGTGAATGGCATCAACGTTGTCCAGGACATCGTTGATTCTTTCTTTAGTGGTTGTTTCATCATACCAGTTATGCGAATGGTTTGCCATGACTTGTATTGATTCTAGGGCTTGTGTTGGTGTCATCAGAGGAATGAACCCGTGAGAGTCGAGAATTTTGCGAGTTGGGATGTCTAATCCAGTGTAGAAGATATGAACCTTCTGTTGACAGTTCAGATCATGGAACGAACATTGGTAAAGAAGATCATTGTATCTTTCCCAAGCATAGTACAATGTTTCGTCCCTTTCTTGCTTGAAATTATGGATTTCTTCTAATTTATTGGCAGTTACGAAAGGGTAGCAATATCTCCAAATAAATTCTTTTTTAAGAAGATCCCATATAGTGATTGACCCTGCTGGAAGCCTGTCTTTCCATCTTAAGGCTCGTCCCTTGAGTGCTATTGGAAAAACCCTAAGCATAATGGCATCGTGAGTGACGCTAGGGAAGTAGAAGAGATCCACAATCTCTAATACCATACGCACATGTTCGTAAGCGTCTTCATCATCGGTGCATGCGAAAAGTTTGCGTCTTAATTCCCTCATAAAGTTTACATTTATCTCAAATTCGACGTCATCGCCAATCTTGGGGTTCACTATGCTTGGTTTAATGTCATCTGGAATAAAAGCTATGTACTGCTTTATGGTGAGCGCCCTGATGTCTACATCATCTTTCATATCTGAAAACTTACAAGAAAAACTAGCAGAATATATTTACAAAAAGGAAATATATACATAATTCAAATTATTACTAATTTTTAGCTCTCCGACAACGGCGCCAAAAACTTGATGCGTATTTTATTTTAAAATATATTTTTATCAAGTTTTAAATTTATAAACTCGATCTACCTAACGACGCACTAACGGGCTGAGAACCTGATCGTAGGTAGTATAGAATGGTAAATCCGAGGTCGTCCCAAAAGCTAAGGTGTAATTAGTTTTAATTTGAAATGTCACGTTTTAAAAATGGTTTTTTATTTTAATTGAAAGAAATAGAAAAACAATAAAATAAATAACTGAAATTAAAAGGATAGGAGATATCAATAGAGAAAACATGCTAACCTAGTTACTTCATTACTATTGTTATGAAGACAATTTCCTATGCAATGTCAAACTATGGTTTCATTACTAGTTTCTAAGGTCGATATACTTGAATGTGCATATATAGTCTATCCTATACTCCATGCGATTCCGAATCAGTCTCGAATCATCTGGGAGGTAGGTTATCCAGGTTGTAGTGATTAATCCTAACTATTCCCAAAACATATCTAATAACCTATAAAGATTATTAACCCCTCTGAAAGAGTTTCTGTACTTTTTAAGTATTGAATGATATGTGCGGTGACCGGTTAGTTCCTACACTTAGTAAGGAGTTAGTGATCCTCCCTAGTACCCATTAGATCCTATCATGACAAGATAATCTATTAATGGGTCAAGCTAGGTCCAAACCATCCGTACTACCAAAACCCAGGGTTACACGATAGTCAAGGAACATCTAACGAAACCATAATTTAACAGGAAACAATCATAACAAAAGTAATTACATAACTAGATCAACACTTTAAGTGCTTAGTTGCTCATGGTAACGGTAACACAGTAAGAGATAGAAGAAATCATATATTGAAAACTCATAATTCTTACAATATTCGTATTTTGAACGATTAAATACAAAAAGTAAGTAAAGTGTGATCTACCTTGGACTATAGGTGGAATTCTTTAAAGGTTGGAAGCCTTTGTCGCCTCTCTAATTGGATGTGAAGGAAGTGATGTTGGAATAGTTTTAATGAGGTCTCTATTTATAGATATTGAACCTGTTACGGCGTAACCAATAAAGGTGTTACGCCGTAACAATCATACACGGCATTACATATTTAAGCAGCTGTTACGGCGTAACCAGATATGGTGTTACGCCATAACCTTTATATAACTTCCATATGTACGTGATCTTCATTCCCTATTTGTGGATCTTTAGGGTTACGGCGTAACTAGATAAGGTGTTACGCTGTAACTATAACTTTGACGAGATTTCCTTCCAAATATAGGGTTACGGCGTAACTAGATATGTTGTTACGTCGTGAAGTCTTCCTTGATCTTCGTACTTGCTTAATTTATGTTACGACGTAACCATTTTTGGTGTTATGCTGTAACATTCTTTAGAATTTACACTTTAAGTCCTTTTTCCCTTGTTTCTTGTCACTCTCCTGCATTTCACCTGAAACTACAAAACAATAGAAAAGATCTCATTTTCGAGTGTTAGTGAAACATTTACAGGTATTTTAGGGGGTATTTTGCCACCAAAAAGTATTAAATATTTGATGTTATCAGTTTGTCATGACTGGTAAAACCTGCTTACTTTCGGTCAAACATATAAAACACACACACTTCACGCAAACCACGACCACCATTGTCAAACCTTCGATTCTTGATTTCAAGTGTTTTTCTTTCAAAGGTAACACTTAAACCTTGTCCTATATCAACATATCTCACTTTGGGTTAAAGGAATCGTATCAAAACTCACTTAATCAATGAATATCACTAGCTTCGACCTAGGTTTTTGTCAAATTTTAAAATGTTGTTTGGTAATGGGTTTGGTGATTGGGTTAGATACATTTAGGGTTCTTGATCACTATTCTATGTCTGGTTATCTATAGATCAAACACTTGTGTGTATTATGATAGATTTCTCATTTGTTTTTGATCGAATCTCTAAGTAATGTAATGTGTTGTGTGTTTATTCCTGGGAATTATTCAATAGTCATAGATGATGATGATTTAATGTCTGGTTTCATTCCCCAATCATTTGAATGCATGTGATGATAATTTCCGTGTGTTGTTTGACTTTTGAAAGTCAACGACGGTTTATATGTTGGTTTAAGCTGTTTAAATGCGTTTGGTTGTTGTTTAGATGTCAATATAATGTGTCTAAACAAGTATGCATTCCCCTTAAGATCTTAAAAGATTTCGAGGCTTAAATGGTAGTGTGTTGCACGATTTTGAAGTAATGTAAAGGTTTTAGGTTGTTCTGAATGATTGTTAGAGGTTTTAGGAGTGATAAGATGACTTGGATTGTGTTTTGATTAGCCAAATTGTTAGAAAAATGATGTTGGAGGTATGTGTTCATCACATCGGTTTGCTGAGAAATTGTTGTTCTTCGCAGCTGTTTGCTCAACTCTCTAGGTAGCGGTTTGCTAGTTTGAAGAATATTTTAATTAAACAGGTGGACAGCGGTTTGCTCACCGCGGTTTGGTCAATTATATGTTTAATATTAAAATATTCAAACCGCTATTTCAAAAAATTTCTAATCCGCAGCGGTTTGATTGAATATCAATAAAATACTCACAGCGGTTTGGTCACAGCGGTTTAATGAAAAATTTTAATTTTTAATAATTAATTATTTTTTAATCAAAGTTGTTTGTCAATCCCTTCTCACAGCGGTTTGACCAAACTACTTCGCAACAGTTTGGTCAGATGCCTCATGGCGGTTTACCCAAACCACTTCGTGGCGGTTTGGTAAACTGCTTTGCAGCGGTTTGGGCCATTATTTCTCATTTTGGCCCATTTAGCCCAATAAACTTATTTGGCCCTATCCAAAAGCTCAATTGACTAGTTAACTCCCATCCAAGTTCTGTTAACTTGTTATTGAACTAGTCGAATAATCTCTAGACCTCTGACCAAAGTCGACCAATATTGACTTTTGGATTGTCTTAAGCCAATGACCGGTGACTCAATGTGAAATATGTTCTCAAACATGATTCAATCATATCTTAATCAAACATGGCATGGTAACTCACACACAAGGCTAATATTCTCGTCTAACATCAATATCTGCTATATTGTCTATATTTGTTGATATTCTTAAGCAGATACGATGGCTGAAGAGAATGTCCCTGATCCTATAAGATCTGATGATCAATTGGTTCTAGTCAAGGCTCGCTTGCCGATTGGAAAGAGCAATCTTCTTATGGATCTTCAAAAGAAGCAAAAGAATCCCATTTTTCTCATCTCAGTGGACATTCTGCAAAACATCAACTTCTTTAGTGCCTTCAATGCATCAGCTGATGTTCCTTCGATCTACATTTAGCAATTCTAGAAGACTCTTACAATGGATACCAAGTCTGGTATATACAATTTCCAACTTGATGAACTGTGGTTTACTCTGGATGCTGATCTTCTTCGCAGTGCTCTGGGAATCACCCTTAAGGATTCTACACACCCTTTTGTGGCACCTCCAGCTGGTGATCTGGTAATAGATTTTGTGAACAATCTGGGATACCCTGAAGAAATCTAATTTGTCTCAAAGATGTACGTGAACAGTTTATATCAGCCGTGAAAAACCATTTTGTCTATGATCAACCAAAGCTTAACGGGCAAGACTTCTGGTAGTGACAGACCCAGACACCTAGTTCTTCAGATATTGTGGGGTGTTGTCACGGGAACCAACATAGACTATGCAGAACTCATCTGGGAAGAGTTCATTCAGGAAATCAAGACCTTCTTTACTGATGCAGGAAATCTAAAGGTTCCTACCAAAAAGCTCAAGCCTCATGTTATTTCATACTGTCAGTTCACCAAGCTGATCATTTGCTACTTAGGAGCTAGACACAACATCCACAGAAGGCCACAGTCTCCTCTTCACATTATGGCAGATGACTGTTCACTCGGCAATCTTAAATTTATCCCCAAAGGAGAACTGGATGAGGTATTTGGAATATTTATTCCCAAAAACCTGATTACTGATGTCATTCGTAATTCAGAGTACTACTATAAATACTTGGATATGGCTGCCCGTAAACCCTGTCAAGCGACTATAGTGACAGTTAAAGAGGGTGGGAAAAAGAAGAAAGCTCCTCCAGGTGGTAAGTCTAAAAAGCCTGCACCTGCCAAACAGCCTGCTATTGCCAAACAGACAAAGCCAGTGAAAGAGAAAACCTCCAAGCCTTCTCCCTTAAAGAAAATTCGCAAGGGTAAAGTGATGAAATTTCGCAAAGGAAAGAGGTCTGATCATCTTATAGACGAAGAAGATGAAGAAGATCAACCTGCTCCTGAACCTTAAGTGGAAGATGATGAATACAATCTCCAAAGAGGTATTCAAATGATCTTGGAATCTTTTTAAGCACCTGTCGATGGAGTGGCCATTCGTGAACCTGTCTCAGGGATCACCCGACAACTTCCAGTTGTTGAAGGCAAGGGGAAAGGCATTGAAACTTACGAGCAAGCCGCATAATCACTTCTAGATCTGCAAAAACCAAAGAAGCAAAGTACCACGTATCAATACATATTTCAGAGGCGGACTCCAGTAACTCAAGATGCCTTTACTGGACCTTCTGTACAACCTCAGGATGATACATCCGCGAATGTGGTCCATGATACTCTGTCTCCTGCAGATGCTGAAACTAGAGCTGATACAGAAAAGCCTAACAGTGAGGCAGACACTGAGATCCTTAATGTTGATGAAGAACGAGGTGAGGACGTTTCAAACACGGTGGTGTTGGAGGAAAGAACTGTTGAGCTAGATGAAGGTCAGGCTGGATCAGACCCTGGTAAAACACCCGAGTCTCGACCTCTACCAGAGCGTGTACTCATGGAAGAAGACCAGGCTGGATCAAACCCATGACAAAGTCATGTGGCTCAGGCTGGACCAAACCCTGAACCCATGCATGAAGACTTCGTTGCTACAGTTTACCCTCAAGTGCATGAAAACTTGAAGCTTACAAAGGAGGAGCACATCCACATTGAGAACCCACCAAGCTCATCTGGGACTCTTTCATCAATGAAGAATCTTGATGATGCCTTGACCTTTGGTGATCAATTCCTTAATGACAAACCAACTGAAGAAGAACCAGGTAAAGCTAATGTGGAAACTGAAGTTGAATCCATGGTAACTGTTCCCATTCATCAAGCTTCTTCATCAGCTCCTCAACTATCCACTCCCATCATCGATCTCACACCTCCCAATCCCATATCTCCTCCCGTTCAAGAACCAATCTTTACAGCAACAACCGCAACAACAACAATAACACTTCCACTACCACCATCTCCACTACAACAAAGCACTACAGTTCCTGAGCTAGCTACTCGTGTTTTTGCACTGGAAAAGATATGTGCTACCTTTGAAAAGAAAAACAAGCTTCAGGACAAGACTAGTCAAGCACTTTCATCCAGGGTTTACACGCTGGAGAATCATGATCTGTATTCGAAGATTGAGAAATATGTCAATGAGGTCGTTAAAGAAGCTGTTCACAACACTCACCAAGCTCCAATTCATAAACGCTTCAAAGACTTGTCTGAATTTAAGATGAAAGAAATTCTTCGTGATCGAATGTTTGAAAGTGGCTCCTACATATCACATCCAGAGCATACAACTCTCTACGAAGCTCTGGAGGCATCTATTGATCGTGAAAACAAGGAGGAGTTTAATGAAGAAATGGCTAAGTCTCGTAAGAGACGCCGTGATGACCAAGATCCTCCTCCACCTCCTCCAAAAGACTTTGACCAAAGCAAGAAGAAAAGGCATGATTCGGATGCTTAGGCTTTAAAATAGCCTCCAGTTTAGAAGTCCTTAGCTTGGAAGACTTCTGACACAAGAGAAGCTCCCTCCAGCTCCTCCAAGCAAAAATCTGCTTCCCTATCAGAACAGCCTTTTGTTGACGTTCAAATACCAGATGATGTGCATCTCTCAGACTCAGAAGATACCGGTGCTTCCCACCTTCCAAAGATCAAGACTCGACCAGACTGGTTGAAGCCGTTACCAAAAGAAGATGCACCGAAAGCACCTGAGCCAGACTGGGTCATTCCTCCAAATGACTTGCCTGAGACTGAGAACAACTGGGCCGATACACTTGTCAAAACGTATAGAGATCCAGAGGAAAATAAGTTACTTCGAAAAACTAGAGATATGAGATCCTTCATCAAATGGTATTGCAAGCAGATTGGAAGTCGAAGCTCGTCAAAGCTGATTTGGAAGGTCCAACTTACAAGTTCGTCAAACCGTTTCATAAGAACAACATATCCCTTTAATTTCAGATGGAAGAGTGCCACTTCTTACTAACAGATCAGATTGATTTGTTGAATCCTGAGGGTAATCGGGTCGTGCACAACATCAGCAAACCATTACCTCTAGGAGGTCCACCAGGTCATGTAACAATACAAACTCAATACTTCTTCAATAAAGACCTGAAGTATCTTGTATCAGGTGACAAAGAAAGAAGGAATGCTCTGTCAATATCCAAGCTGAAAGTGGCTTACTATCCAGACTTCGGGCTCGAAGAATCAGTACCGTCACTATGGATTGAAAGTGAACGTAACTACGATATTAGTGCAGCCTACGGTATTTCCCACTGGTGGTTCAAGCGCAAGGAATTCTACATCACAAGACACAGTGCCCCTTCTAATCGCAGTGCAGTTAGATCCCACATAAAGATTCTCAGTGTTGTTAGTCTCAAGACATTCTCCAGATACAGTTATACATACTTGAAATAGATTGTTTTACGCAGAGCTGACTACAAAGAATACAAGATCTCGAAAGCCGACTTCAAAAATCTGCATCCGAATGATTTTGAAGACTTGTACCTGCTTCATCTTCAAGGCAAGCTCAACCACTTATCTAGAGATGACAAAGTTCATCTATTCAACGCAGTCAACTTTTGGATTAGGAACATAGTCATCAGACACCGTGTGGAAGACTTGCAACTCGGTATTAAGAGCTATCAAACAAAGCTCAACCTTACACAGCCGAGATGGGATGCAACTGATTTTCTATTCAAAGAAGATTACACCATTGTCCACAAGCCAAGGGTCGTAATCTACAAACATAGGAATAATCAGAAGAAGATGATGAGGGAGACTGAGGTGCACAAGTTTAGCGACGGCACGTTGACGAGAATTCTAGAAAAGCTGGATGTCATGGTCAAAGACTACGTGTTGTTCAAGTTCAATCCTGGCATGGAGCATAGGATTTGGTCTGAGGATGATAAACGGAGGAGTCAAGAGTTCATCAAGCTTACTAAGAGAAGGCTTAAGATCAGGCGAATTTTCAGGAGTCTCGAAAGCTTTGTTAGAGGAAGGTTAAGAGATGTTGACTACAGACTCATCCAGAGAACTGAATGATTTCATCATTCTGACACTCAGGTCAATATCATCTTATATTGTATAATATATCTTGTACATTACTATTTTTATGTAGTGTATCTTTAGGTGTTAAGTGTCAATGTATAAATTTTTCATGAGTTTTTCGTTAAACTCAAAATCTTTCAAAATTATTATACTTGACACTCACACATACCCTCATAGATTGAGGGGGAGCATTAATATGTTTCCTAATCAGCTTGTGAATAATCGACACATTTTCTCCCAGTTTTTCAAACATATTTGAATCAATTGATATCCAAAATATCAAAGGGTTTGAATTTTTTGATAAGGGGAGAAAATGTGATTAAAATATGAAAACTTTTAAAAATGTGATTTTATAGACTCATGTGTGTACTCCATCCTCCATGTGCTAAAAAAATTTGTATATCGATGCACATGTTGAGGAGGAGCGTTTTTGAAAAGCCAAAATAATCGAGGTACAAAAATCTTTAATATTTATATCACAAGTATCTTGGTTAAGTTTTTCAAATGGTTTTATGGCAATGAGAACAGTACCAAAAGACCGACCATGCATTTAATTTTATCAGAGTTATAAGGTTGGTAAGGTTAGGTATTCGTTCCCATGATTCAGCCAGAACCGGAGGGATCTACCCAGGGACAATCCACTAGTTAGTATAGAAGTCCTTAGGTATGATATAAAAAGGAGTAAAAGTGAGAATAAGGGAATAGTGCTGACTGAGATGGAGCTAGTACTGGAATAAACCTAACAAGGTACTAGTCATGAAGTCTTGGTAAGCACATAAGGGGTTGAAGAATGAAAAAGAATTGTAAGGATAAAGGGTGAAAAGAAAGAATCCCTCCATTCACTTAGACAGAAACTGGGTCAATGCATAAACTATCAAAAACACTAAGATGTTGTCTGGTATTGAAGATAGTCGTCATGGACCCAGTGACGCAATGTACAACCCTCCCTAGCCACTCAAGGTCTCTCAACAGACTCTTGTTTCATTTCTCATGAAGATTCACGCATTTCTATCGACTTTCTCACTCTGAGTTAGTTGATATTGAAAAGGTGGCAGTCAGCTCCAGCCTCCTATCACTAAAACCAAAACGCACAATTGAGTCTAGAGCCAAGAGATCATCCATAAATCTCATTAGGATACTATTCCAATATACTTGTCTTTCATACACTGTGAAAACAAGAAATATCCTAAGAGTCCTACGCATTATCCTTGTGGTATTGCCAGAACATCCGAGTGATACTTAAGTATTCACAATGAAGATGAAAATCCTGCTAGAGCCAACATCAAACAAGCTCTAGGTAGGTGACTTGTGAGATCCTAATGACACTGGATATCGATTCGATCCAGTTTATGAATTGATGGTTGATGAATTTTGATAAACGCTTAAAGCTCTCGATGTGTTACAAAAACACTTTTACAAGTGACACGTCGATTGATTTTCAAATCAATTTTCTTTTCATTTGGTGAGAAAGTAACGCACTGATTCACTCATATTGTGTTGTCTGCTTTAAGACTCTCCGGTATCGAGAACGACTGCAGCTGTGAAACCCTATCAAGGAGATTCTTCGGAATTCTACCTGATCACAAGCAGTATTTATAATGATTAACGGGGAACGATGGTTATTACAACCGTATTTGACGAAAGTGAACAAAGACTCTTTTGTTTATTACTAACGTAAACTTGCAGGTATTCCCGACGGTAGCAGCTGGTGGCCGGAAACAAGTCATATTCATAACCACATGCTCATACTCTACCAACACATCTTAAGACATCATGAAAGCTAAAGTAATTTTTTCAAGGCTTTCGCTACTCTAATACTACACGTCCTTCTTGAAGTGATCAAGTGTTAAAGTTAAAGAACTTCAAGAACAAAGAATATTCAAGCTTTTAAGATTAAGAAAGGTATGAGCATGTCAGTCCAGGAGTCACAAGCACAAGATGGCGAAAGACCACAAGAAGATGATTAGAGATTACATTTGGCTGATGATCTCAAAGAAGCTCAAACACAAGTCGAGTTAAGGAACAAGCTCAAGATTAAATATCAAAGATCACTTCATCAAAGTACAAGATACCAAATGAAGAATCAAAGACTACGAGCTGGAACACAAGAACAATCATAAGATTGCTAAGCTTAAGTTAGTATTTTCTAGGGTGACCTCCCTTAGAGGGAGATTGTTATGTTTAAGAAAAAGACTCGGTCATCCCGTGTATTTTACAGTCTATCATAGCACGTAGTTTAATATTAATCGTATGACATACGGTTATGGTCCGGGTATAAACACACACGTGTAAGCCCATACCAAGGCCTTAGGCCGGTTTGTGTAACACTATATAAGCCTTTTCCATCCTATAAAAGAGGTGGTTGGTCATTTCATAATATAAGCATTCACTTTCTCTCACTAGAACTTTTATCTCTCTAGAATCGGCCTAACCCATAATCTACCATTGTGTTATGATATCCAATATCCTACAAGTTGGCATTTCCCATGGGATACTTTAGAATTAGATCTTCATTCACCATTGCTTTGTCCAACTTTTTCAATAGTCTTGTACTTAGATTTGAAGGGGACTTGATACATGTATAGAATAAACCAGAGCTGCAAATGTCCCCAACTTCAATTGTATTTACACAATCAATAAATTCTTGCATGTCTCTAGTAATTACAGACCCCTAAATAAATGTTCATTACAATCCATAGTCACATTGAAATCCCTCATAACCAACCAAGAGTGACTAACAATGACATTCTTTGCCATACACAGATCATTCCATAAATTTCTCCTCTCAATTTCCGTATTTGCAGCATAAACAAAGCTACAAAATATTTTAACTTTGCATGGGATGGTTTCAATAATGCATAACATTGATTGTCTTGAGCTGTGCATGACCATTACATTCACCATTGAGTCATTCCATGCTACAACAATTCTACGGCCATTAGGACTATGAACACTATTAGAAGCCCACTTCCACCCACTAAAAGTCTTATCACATACTTTTTGTCGTTTATGAGCTTTAACGTGGGTTTCCAGCACTGCACATATCTGAATTCTCTCATCTCTAATCAATTTCATAACTTTTTTTGTTTTTTCAGTTGATTCCTACTTCTGATGTTCTAACTAGTTATTTTCAAATCCATAAAAACTATGTTTTTTTTCTTTTATTCCTACCTATTCCTACACAGATATTATTCATATAAAAATGCTTTTGCTCAAACCATTAACATTATCATGTGTCAATCTTTGGGCAATACCTTCCCTATTCTCCATAACATCTTCATCATTCACCTTATCCTTTTATGTTTCCTTCAATCTGTCCAATTCCCATTGGTCTTTGAAATATCTAATCATATCTTGTGTCTAATCACTTGCTTCATTACATGTAGGCTGTAACTTTTTATTAAAATCGTTATCAACCACCATCCTGTCTTTCAACATTCTAAGTTCAGAGCTCTCATCAATAGTACTCAACATTTCAAATGAATTTTTGTTGCTTTTGTTGGTCTACTTCCCTCATTATTCCTATGTTTGCTTGTAGTTTCTTTCCCACTTCCATTAGTATTGTCTGCATCCCTTGTCTGTTTGTTCACATTTGTACTTTTCTTTATCCTATACTCTTGTTTTTGTTGTCCACCATTATTCCCTTTATTATTCCATTCTTTTCTTTTATGCATACTTTTATTCCTTCTATACTGCACTTGAGTGAATTCATCATTTCCTCTTTCCATTCTTTCCTTCTGCATATTTTCCTCATCTCTTTTCTTAGCTGCAATTTCTTCTACTGTTCTAGGCCTTACAGTATACTTGTCATGATTGTGCCCAAACACCTTACAATATGAACACATCAGAGGTTTCCAGTCATAGCCAATCTTTACTTCCTTTGTACCCCTAACTTTCCTTTCCTTGTCAGTGTACTGAATCTTAATCACATCCTTCATTTCTTTCTTTGCATCAATTTCAATCAACACTCTGGCAAAGTCAGACCTCCTACTACCATACTGACACATGTGAGCAGTTGTATTGTCCATTACAATTGGTGTACCTATCCCACTTGCCAAAGCACTTATTCCCTCAACACTCCATGCTTCCATGGGCAAATTCATCAATTTTACCCGTATTGGCAACTTCTCAGGTTCAGTTACTTTCATTCCAATCTCAAGATTCCATTGTTGCGCAAACACTGGGACATTTTTAACCATCCATGGACTCTGGTCAATAACTTTCTTCATTCCTATTTCATCTCTGAATTTGAACATAATGGTACCATTAGCATTGACTATGACGTCCCTCAAACCATACTTAGCCCACATTCTTCTTAGGTGATACCTCAGCTCATAAAAACCCATTTTGTGCCCAACAAAATAACCACATGCAGTTAATTTCCATTTTTCACATCCTTTCATCATCAAAAACTACAACTTCTGCTCCATCACTATTGAGACTTGGAGCAATATAGTGCAATTTCTTATCCACCAGCATATCCTCTTTTTGTACTATACTAGCATATGTCTTATTTTGGT